>JAKTQC010000019.1:0-203370 GCA_030558655.1 Monosporozyma yasuniensis | reverse complement strand
AATTTCTAAAAAGGTCAATCACCATACTAGTAGCAAAAGTTTTACAAATAAAAACAACAGATCCACTGTCCGTTGCTTCAATTGTAATAGTTATGGTCATTTTGCCTCTGCTTGTACAGGGCCTAAAAAAACTTTTCACGAATACAAAAATTAATGGGGTCCCAAAGAGGAAAAGTCCAGAGGACTTTGTTAAGGGCTAAAATTTCTACAATTCAACAGAACCCTACTGTTTATCCACCGTTAATAAAGACTATCGATATCAATGGTAAACAGATAGAAATTGAATTAGACTGTGGTGCACAATCCAGTATTATTAGTAACAACCTAGTTACACAATTAAATTTACAAAAGTTTCCTGTAATTGGTTGGGTAGCTTTATAATAATATCATGTAACTTTAAATACCTTTCTTCGTTTCAGGTTAGCAATCAACTTTCTTTTCCTGATCGATAGTGTGTCTGTCTTTAGAAATAACATATCCAAAGAAAATTAATGCATGCACTATTCAAGACCAATTTCTTAACACTAACGGTTAAACCAGCGATCTCTAATTGTTTAAAAATTAGATCTAGGGTCTTTTGTTGATCTTCAAAATTCCGAGTAGCCACAATGATATCGTCATAGTAATACCTGATAATAGAGTTAGTTGGAGCCTTAACTTTACTTAAAACCTCTTGGATAAATTCACCCCACCAATAACGTGCTGGAGCAAGGCCATATAACAATTTATTGACTTTAAAACTGCCATATTCAGTTATAATACCTAAGCTGACACCTTTAATTGGGATCTCTTGATAAGCTTTTCGAATACCAATGGAGGAAAAATTAGTGTTACCAGCAAGTTCGGCTAAAATGGACTGTGTTGGTCGTATTGGTCTGGGAGTAAATTGAATGTGTTTGTTTATTTTTCTCAGATCTGTCTCAATTCTAACTTTCGACTCAAATTGTCGCAAGGGAAAAACTTGACTAACCGCGACTAAGTCAGCTATACCAATAGGTTCAATAAGACCACTTTCTAGACTTTGGTCGATATAAATCTTCAAAGCATCTTTTAGACCACCACTAGCATGAAATGGCTTCATCTTGGAGTATGGAAACTTGTTAAGTTTAACAGCCGCCTTATAATTATGTTTAACCTTTTCTGGTAGTTCATCTGCTGGATATTTGGATTTATATCTCTCTATAGCCTCAACCTTCTTGATAGTAAAAATTGCCATAGAAGTTTTAACATATTTGTAATCAGTTAAATTCATAGCAGCACCATCAAAGGTAAGACGTCCACCTTCCGGAGTTAACTGATAATGTAGTTCCATCAATAAAGAATCCACTGGTAATAAAAAATACAATTCTCATAAAGGAAGGTTTTAGTTTATAAGGTTTATTATATAAAAAGATATCTAATTGTTATAACCAATTTGATTCAAAGATATTTCCTTATAGTGTTTTTTGAATAATTTTAAGGTAATGTTAAGTGAATTTTAACCTTATTTGATTAATATACCAGAATATTAACTTTTTAAGATAGCATAAATTTTGAATTCTTGAAATTTACTGTTATTTCAACAAGTATTAGCTGTTTTCTGAGCTAGTTAATTTTTACTGGGCTTAAAATGATACAAAACTTTCCAATTTCAAAATCATTGAATAAAAGCGTTTAAGTAAACGGCTTGTTTTATAAGATTAGACACTTGAGCCCAATTACCCAGAGAGGTGTCTTTTTTTGGACCAGAATTTTACATTGAAATACAACGATAAAATCAGTTTTTGATCATAGAAGAAACAGTACCTTTCTCATTAAATATTGAATAAATTTGCAACCTTCCCCACTGGAATGATGAAAAACGTCAGTTTTATTTCTTATGCTTCCTATCAAACCATATTAAAGCTTACGTTTAACAGTGAATTCATATTTATTTCCCTTTTCTGTACAAATACATTTTAAAAGTACCGTTTGAAGGGAAAGCCATCGCAAAATTTGTTTCAATATTCACAGTTGTCAACTAAATGGCATCCATTAAAACAAATTATATAAACTTTCATAACACATTTCATTTTCTTTTGGTTGAGCTAGTAAATCATCTTGATGGAATTCGCAGCTCTCGTAATATGTAATGTTGGTCTATTAACCTCTTGTTTTAGAATATAGAAGATATATTTGTGTATGTTTGTGTGTTTAGAGAAATTTTTAATTAGTTGAATGCACTGCCTATTCCAGAAATTGATACCATACCCCTACATAAACATAATTATATACTCTTAACTTATTTTATTATCATTTTTCTATGTCTCCTTCAAACAATGCACCATAGTTCATTTCAAAACGAATTCTACTTTAAAGAAAAATAAAAACATTAAATCTAAAATTGTAAATCATCAAGACCTTTAAATCAAAACATTAACCAAGAGCCATTAGATATCAATCAAATCGGAGGACAAACCTTTAGCCTACCAGGAATAAAGTGAAATGGGAAGAATTTCACCTTCATTACCAGTGGTTAACTTTGTTAATTTCAATCAAACAGGATCATGTATTTCAGTTGGGACATCAACAGGATTTGATATCTTTAACTGTCAACCCTTTGGTAAATTTTACACAGAAAGAGATGATAAGGATGGTGGGTATAGTATTGTGGAAATGTTATTTTCTACTTCTTTAGTTGCCTTAGTTGGTAGTGGTGATTCACCTCATTTATCACCAAGAAGATTACGTCTTGTTAATACCAAAAAATCTACCACTATCTGTGAGGTAACTTTTCCTACAGCTATTGTATCTGTTAAGTTAAACAGATTGAGATTAGTGGTCATGTTGAAGGAACAAACCTATATTTATGATATCAAGACTATGAAATTATTGCACGTTATTGAAAATTATTCAAATCCTTATGGGTTAGTTTCGATTTCTTCCTCCATGGAGAACAACTACTTGGCATATCCAGCTCCTTCACAAATGATTAATTCTGATATTAATAAATCAGCAACAACAAATAATGTGTCAATACCGTTGGCAAGACAAGAAAATGGGGATTTGTTGACTATCTATAATAAGGATCTATTCACTAATATTAATTTAAATGGAGAAAATGAAGATAGTAAAACCAACAACTCAGCATCAAATCAAGGTGGTATTGCACCTGGCGAGAGTACAGGGAATGTAACGTCAATAAAGACAGAATTGACTAATTCAAGATGTAATAGTAATGCAACAAATAATACAAACAATACAAACACCACATCAACAGACTCAATAAGTAAAAGTGGCGATATTATAATATTTGATTTAAACAAATTACAACCTTCTTTAGTAATTGCTGCACATAAAAACAGTATTGCTGCTTTAACATTAAGTTCAGATGGGACCTTACTAGCCACAGCATCGGAGAAAGGCACCATCATTAGAATTTTTAATGTTGAAACGGGTATTAAATTGTATCAATTTAGAAGAGGCACATATCAAACTAAAGTGTTCTCGATGTCGTTTAGTGCAGATAATAAATTCTTAGTTGTATGTTGCGCTAGTAAGACTGTTCATATTTTCAAATTGGGTAGTTTAGAAGATGAATCAGATAATGGTAATGAAAATAATAGTGATGTTGAATCTGAAGAAATTATTGATACTGATGATACAAATTCTTTTACAGGTTCTGAATCCAATGGTGAATTGAGAAATAGAGAACCTTTTGTTGATATATCAAGAAAGACTGTGGGTAGAATGATCAGAAATTCTTCTCAAACTTTAACCAGGAAAGCAGCTAAAACTTTGGGTCAATTATTACCTATCAAAGTCAACTCGATATTAGAACCATCAAGACATTTTGCAAGTTTAAAATTACCACATGAGGGAGATATGTATATTAGAAGTATTGCTAGTATTGGACAAGTAACAGAATTAGACGCAAGAGAATATCCCGAGTTATTTGTTTCAGACAATGGTGATTCTGATAGAGCCACTCTCACGGAAACTCAACTCATCTCCCAAAATAATAATGATAATAATAGTAATAATAATAATAATAATAATAGTAATAATAATAATAATAATAATAACAATAATGGTACAGACGTAGTAACAGAGTCGGAAGCTGATATCGATGTTACTATAAGAGTGTTACCAATTAATGTCATTACTCAAGAAGGTTATTTATATCATTATGTATTGGATCCTGATAGAGGTGGAGACTGTCTTCTATTAAACCAATATTCATTACTAGTGGATTAAGGCATAGCAGTGGATTGTGTAAAGCCTCTTTTCCGAGATAATAATATTTGTATTGGAAACTAGACTATTTCCCCGAGAAAGAAATGATATGCAATGTTATAAAAATTATTTGAGTAAACAACTACAGACTGTCCCTTCCCATGTGTCTATTGATGAAACAGATCATTTCTTAAAGAGTAGTTATTGAATTATACGCGGATAAATTACTTTAAACAAGAAATATTACCGCAAGAGCTATTTATTTTTCCGTCTGTATCGTCTTAATCCACAAAAGGCTCTTATGACGATATAAACCGACAGAAAAAAGAGTGAGCAGGGAAATTAACCGCCAAAAAAAAAACTATGTATGTAGAAAACCCCACTGTATATGACCTTCATATAGTAACAAATACTGAGACAGAATTGATCAATTTAAGAAGTGTCTTCTGATAATAGTCTTTCCTGTTTGAGACGCTTAATCGGAACTTGCAGAAGGACAATAGGATTTCCATTCTGACAATACTTTCTACTTGCCTTTTCCGTGAAGAAAGTTTGGGATTTTTCAATTTTTAAATTTCTCGAGGCCCCATCGATCAGATCGATAAGGAAAGTGGAAGAGATCGTGGGAAAGATAGGGATTCTCATTTGATTTAAGCCTACACGAAGCGACGTGTGAATGTGAACCGCTCATTTATAAGAAGAGTGGATTTTATAGAAATACGCATAGTACTTTACTGTTGCTTTACTAACGTTATTTTTTATTCTTTAGTTTGTTTTTGAGTGGAAAGATTAATCATAGTTTTATAAGGATATGTTATCTTCTCTTTCCAAATTGTCCACACCTAAGGACCCACTGTTGTTCGATATCAGATTGAAAAGTACTGACCATGATGTGTTGTTATTGAAGGGTAAACAAGATGAAGCCTCATCTGTTTTACTTGCGGGGAATATTGTTCTTTCCGTATTAGAACCTATTCAGATCAAAACTTTGTCTTTAAGATTAGTAGGGAAATTAAGATTAAATATTCCAATCACACATGCTATCAATGGTGCTAATGCAAAGAAGTATTTGAAATATGAAAAGAGAATATTCAATTATAATTGGGATGAATTCAATATGGATGATTTCTTTGATAATTTATATGAGAACTATGGGAAATCTAAATCAAATCAATCAGGTAGATCATCTCCTGTAAATGTTGGACAGAATCCAGATAGTACTGGTAGTATTAGTAATGGATTAACTGTTCCAAGGAGAAATAAATCAAGTAGTTCATTATTATCATTAGGTAGTAGTTCAAATTACCACACTTTAGCACAAGGTAATTATGAGTTCCCCTTTAGTACTGTTTTACCAGGTTCTTTAACTGAAAGTGTAGAAGGTTTACCAAATGCCACTGTTATTTATAAATTAGAAGCAATCATTGAAAGACCAAGGGTTGCAGATTTAATATGTCAAAAGCCATTAAGAGTTGTAAGAACTTTATCTCCAGATGCTGTGGAATTATCAGAAACTGTTGCTGCCGAGAATTCATGGCCAAATAAAGTGGATTATACATTATCTTGTCCAGCCAAATCTATTGCAATTGGGTCCGCTACTCCTATATATATTGTTATTGTTCCATTATTGAAAGGCTTAAAATTAGGTCACATTAAAATCTCTTTATTAGAGACGTCACAATATTTAGGTAATTTTGGTGGTGTAATTAACCAAGATAGAGTAGTCACTAAAATGAAAATTAAAGATCCAATAGGACATGTTGCTGGGTTGAAACAAAAAAATGGATCTCCAGATGATTTTGAACCGATTGATTTTCAAGATAGATGGGAAATTGATACAGTTATTAATGTTCCACCGAGTTTATCAAAATGTACTCAAGATTGTGATATTTACAATAACATTAAAGTTCGTCATAAATTAAAGTTTAGCATTTCATTAATTAATCCAGATGGTCATGTATCTGAATTAAGAGCAACTTTACCCATTCAATTATTTATATCACCATTTGTTACTGTTGGGGTTAAAAATACAAAAACACTAGAAATGGAAGAAGATAGAAAGACCAATACAAAAGTTAACGATACCAACAGTAATAATAATGCCAACACCAGTTTTTCTTCTGAAACATTTTTCCATAACCATGAAGATGGTGATGATGAAGAAGTTATATTCGCCAGTGCTGGACCTGAAGTAGAATTACATGCAGGTTCTTTAGAAAATAATTTTTATGCTACCACTGCTATCTCTGAATTGATGACACCACCAAATTATGGTAAACATGTTTATGATAGATTATGGGGTGAACTTCCAGTGTCTCAAACACCAATTAGTACAAGGCCAGGTTCCCCTATACAGAATTTATCAGTTAATAACCTTTTAGAACATAATAGTATAGATGATGAAGATACTCAAGATTTGAATCACCTAACAAGTAGTCTTCAAGATTTAGGATTATTAAGAGATTCTCAAGTTACACCAGTTCATCTTTCTACAACAAATCCATTTAGAGATAGTCAATTTCCAACATTTGCCATATCAGACTCAGATGCTCAATTCCCAGAAGAAATTATGGAAAGTCCATCGATGACTCCTGGTTATGACCATATTTCAAGAGCCAGTTCATTTAGTAATTTAAGACAAGCTTCCAGCACATCATTAAAGAAAGTGTTTGAAATGGCAGAATTAAGTAGATTGCCATCATATGATAAAGCCATGCATTCCGACATTGTTGAAGATGATCTACCTCCCACTTATCCAAATAATAGTGATAGTAATTCTCAAGAATCAGAAGATAAAAATAATGTTTTAAAAAATAGTAATAAAGTAATTTTGGAAAAGCCACAATCTGTTCGTCATAGATCTTCATCATTTTTAAGTGTTGCATCGAGACAAAGATCATTAAGTAGAGGTAGTAATGGTTCCAACACTTCTTTGAATTTATTGGCTAGAAATAACACTGGTGGCTCATTGAGTGTACCTATAAGTAATTCGAACTCTAGTACATCATTGAATAAATTAGCATCTTCAGGTCGTAAGACATCATTCCATATGACACCTATTCCTCTTCCAATTATTAGACAAGATCATGAAGAAGATGGTGGCCAATCATCTTATTCCATGCAAAGAGTCATTCCAATTCATTCATCAAAGGCACGTTCACGTGCAACTTCATTCCCAGCATTTATGAATATGTTTACTAAAAAAGAACAATCTGAACAATAATAAATAGACTTATTTCTAACTATAAATATGGATAAAAAGACTCTTAAGTATTTATATATATTATTCTTATGTATTTTCATAATAGATATTCATCATTAGTTAAGTTTTGGTAAAATGATTTAAAATGAAGCCTACCGTTGTGAAGTTTGTTGGGGCCACGTCCGAGATTCTATATTTCAATGTAAAAAAATTTTAAGTTAGTTATTGCCTAAAAAGTATTTAACATATTTTAAAGTTCTTTCATTTCAACTATAAATATACATCGATTTAGTGAAAGCTCATTGATGTGTTTTGAAAGGAGGGAAATAACAATCTCATTTTGGAAAAATGAGAAATTTGAAAGTTGATGCCTCTGTAGTTAATTTCAAAGTTAACTTTTGACTAATACTTAAATATATAATATAAGTTTGTAAATAATTTGAATTACCCCAGTTTTAAAATTTGTTTATTTTAGGAATATTATTATTTTATTTTAGTTTTGTAACCAATTTGATATATTTAAAAGAAATTCTCCACAATATAAAATTCATATTCGAAGAAAAGTTATTTCCCACAATAGTTTGATTTAAAAGACCACAATTTCAAGCCCACACTCATAATATTTATGACTCAAACAGTATTTTTCATATTAAAAACAAATATTTTTAATTAGACATTTTTAAATAATTTATTGGCAAATTTAGAAAGCTTTATTTGAGTTATATTTTCAATTTTCTAATAAAACAAAAACAAAGAATAAATCAATACACAGGATTTCAGTTACTAAACATATGCAAAAACACAAAACACCCAATATTTTTTAGCCTGTTCCATTTTATTTTTTATTTTTAAAGACGTTTTGAAGAAATTTTTACAAAACCAATTCATCTGTTGTTGTTTTCCGAGAGGTCATTTCAAAATAAACCAAATAAAAATTTGTTTGGTGAAAACCAGCATTTCTAATTTATAAAATTGCACCTTTTATCTTTAGTTGGAATTGTATATGTGTCTTAGACCTATATGCAAACAAAATAAGTTTCTAAAACTGTGAAATTGTTCCAAAGTTGAGAAATAATGTTATTATTTTTAAAACCATCAAACCTGCTAACTCTAAACTATTTCGACTGTATTGTTTAAAAGTGAAAATATTGAATATTTATACCTTTATTATCAAGTTCAGGTGGTTAAACTATATTGACAAAAACCTTTTCATTTTTTGAAAAAAATGCAAAAGTCTGGTTGTATAGTGTAGTGGTTATCACTTTCGGTTTTGATCCGGACAACCCCGGTTCGAATCCGGGTACGACCTTTATTTTTTGTATTTTACAAAAATACCGATGAGAATAAGAATACAAACTGGTGTTGAATTAGTCCATTAAATTAGTTATATCCTTTTAACCTTCATGTAGGTATCTTAATTACAATTTTTCTTTAATTATTTTTTGGAATGAGAAGATATAAAATAATTTATATAATATAATACACTTAGCGATAATAATTTCAAACAACGTTGACATAGTTAGCTGGGAACAAACCTTCTTGATTATTAATTCTACCTGTCCACCAATCATTTTGTGAACCAGTCTTTTTAATAATTGTAATGGTGTCACCCTTTTTAAATGTCAAATCACCTTTCTCTACACCTGCAAAATCATATAGTGCGACAGCTTGTTGTGTCCCAGAAGGTCCTCTTGGTGCTGGTGGTTGAGGCAATCTATTGTTTTGTGCTGGTGGACTACCCACTGGAGAGATATGCGTTCTATCAAGGGACTCTGATATATTTCTGATATTTTGTTCACTTCTTGGGTCCGGTCTGTTATAATTAGGTTGATTATTATTTCCACGATCGTAATAATTATCTCTTTGTGGTGGTAGGTTACGATTATCTCTTTGAGGTGGTGGACTACGGTTATCATTATATCTATTCGGAGGACTCCCATAACGATCATTTGGAGGACTTCTTGGAGCACCACCATAATTATCTCTTCTAGGAGGTGATCTATTCTTTGAATAATAAGCATCGTTATTGTTATTATTTGTGTCATTATATCTTGGTTGCTGTTGGTCTCTTGAATAGTTGTCGTTTTTTGGTGGAGGACTTCTAGCACCTCTTGATCTGTCATAATTATCATAATAACCTTTTCTATCATCTGCTCTACGACCATAATCATATCCTCTGTCTGGACTACCTCTATCTGGACCACCTCTATTATATCCACCACGGTCACGATCATCTCTGCCATAACTACGATCATCTCCTCTGCTATAGCCACGGTCACGATCATCTCTGCCATAACTATGATCACCTCTGCCATAACTACGATCACCTCTGCCATAACTACGATCATCTCCTCTATTATAACCACGGTCACGATCATCTCTGCCATAACTACGGTCATCTCCTCTATTATAACCACGGTCATCTCCTCTACCATAACCACCGGCTCCACCACCTCTTCTTCCATAACCATCATCATCATAATAACGATCACCACTTGGACCTCTAACTGAGTTTATATCGCTAAAATTATCAGGAATATCATCATAAAGGCTTGTGTCGTCATATGGCCCATCATAATTAAAAGCTTTTGAATCCAAGACTCTATATAATGCACCAGAACCTGGTGGTGGTCTCACTTTACCAGAAAGAATTAATTTAGATGTACAATTATCACCATAAGCCTTTCTATTTTCATCACGTCTTTCCACAATCATAGAACCTTCTAATGAAACACCGGCAAATAAACCTTTACTCTTTGAATACGCATACACCGAGGCAATACCACCTACAGAGGCAGCTGCATCATATTCTGCATTTCTACCAATTGGACCAGCAGAAACAGCCATATTACCACCTAAAGTGATTGTACCAAATTCAGAATATGATTTAACGGCATCTTCATCATTTAAGATGAAAACAAAATCAGTCAATTCTACACCGACTAACCCACCTGCCCCTGCACCTGCCATGGCAATGGCTGATGGAGCAGACCAGGTCCCATCTGGTAATCTTGCCACAATAACACCCGACCCAGCTCTACCTGAGAAAAGAAACCCAGCTTTTAATACTGTAATAACACATAACCCATGCGCCTCCTTTAAAACACCTGGTGGAATAACTTGATCTTGACCAAACACTTGATTTGGTTTCACAAAACTTGCTAACACTTTAGCAGCTTTTTTAGCTTCACTTGGTAAACTTCTTGGTACTGGATTGTTTAGACCCATATTTACTTGTTTGTTTATTTTCTTTGTATCCTTATTTTTATTAAACTTATCTTTTCAAAAGATTTATTTCTGTTTTTTATTTCTTATTGTGTTAACTGTTCAGAACAGTATATTTGATTTGATCTATTTGACCTTGTTCTTATAAACTTCGAATAAAGAAATGATTTATAATTGTCCGAATTTTACTTTCTTAGAAATCCAGCTTATATAGAATTTTAATATAATTTCAACCCTTATTTTTGCGGTTCCAAAGTGGCTCGGTTTTGAACACAAAGATGGACAAAAAACATGAAAAATTAGAGATTTGAAGCTCATCGACGATTAAAGGATTTGGAATAGGAGGTGTTAATAAGATTGCTTAGTCAAATAAGAGAGAATAATTAAGAAATAGTTACAAGATGAGTAGTGGGAGAGATAAAGGAACAGAGGATATAGTGGACCAAGCCTTTGATCTTGGTCACAGTTACTATGCTAAAGCATATCAATTAGCAACTAATCTAGGGGAATCTACCTTGAAAACTGTGAATAAATTAAAGGATAATATCAGTAATGACCCTGCTGAAGCGTTTAATGCTATTGAGCCTTTACATTCAGGATTATTTGGTAATAAGAATCATAATATATGGTCGTTAGGTCTTAGTGATACTTTTAAACAACATTGGGCCCTTGGGTTAACTATCTCTGCAAGTACACTTTTACTTGGTTATTCAGTAGTTAAAGCATTACAAATCCCCAAAACAATTTCAAGAGATGAAACCCAGGTGATATTGATTCTTGGTGATTATGGTGATCCAATTATTAGATCTCAAGTACTTGATTTCTATAGAAGAAATTATACTGTTTTTATTTGTTCTGAAACAGTAGATAGATTTAAATTACAACAAGAAGATTTTGAAAACTTATATTTTATTAATCCACAATGTCATGATGATTTATACAAATTTACTAAATTATTTGGAAATCATTCTGGTGATAAAGTCAATAAATTATCCTCTATTATTTTTACTCCAAATTTATCATATTTTACACCTGGTGAAGTCTCTTTAGAAACTTTACAATATGAGATTAGATCCAATATTTTAATCAATTACAATACTTTATTAAAGATTTTACCTAATATTCCTAAGAATCAAACCACACAATTGATTCTTTTAAATCCATCCTTATCATATAATTTAGAGAATGTTCATCATCCTGCTGAAATGTTTATTTCCGGTTTCATTACCTCAATTTATAAATCATTGAAAAACTATGATTCATTAAAAGTGGTTATGATTCATATCGGTCTTTTCCAAGTACGTGGTCAATTATCTAATTATAAATATATGGAATGGCATGGATCCGATATAAATAAGTGTTTGCATGATCCAATTTATAAATTGATAAGAAGATATAATGGTAATTTCTTACAAAATTTGTGTCAACGTATAAATACATTCAATGGACGTTGGTCTGTTTATTATATGGGGAAATATAGTTTATTAGCAACATTTAATTGTTTCCCTCTTATTTTACAAATGGATTCCATATGCTGTCAAATGTATGAATGTATAAGACACTACACTAAGAAAGTTATAACGAAAATAATTTAATTTAATTTATGCGACTACTTATTATTATTTTTTTGATGTGATTATATTATGTATCTTTTGTATATAGTTTTTTAGTTTTTATGCGGTATTATTTACTGATTTAGTTTAAAGTTGAGACTTTAAGTTAGTTAATTGTTTTAAGACAGCAGATTTAGCAGTACCACCAGTGGCATTTCTTTGTTCCACACTCTTTTCAAAACTGAAAATATCGAATAAATCAGCTTCAAATCTTGAATCAATTTCTTTAAATTGTTGTAAAGTTAATTTATCAATACCAGTTAAATTCAATCTTTCAGCAGCGGCAACACATTCACCAGAGATATGATGAGTTTCTCTGAATGGAACACCTCTTCTAACTAAATAATCAGCTAAATCTGTGGCTAACATATCCATAGTTAAAGCAGCTTCCATCTTTTCCTTAACCACAGTTAAAGTAGAGACCACACCAGTGGCAATTAAAATAGAATGTTCCACTGTGGTTAAAGCATCGAATAAAGCTTCTTTATCTTCTTGCATATCTTTATCATAAGTAGATGGAATACCCTTTAAACTCATAAGGAACCCAGCTAAATCACCAAAGATCCTACCTGATTTACCTCTTAATAATTCTAAAGAATCAGCATTTTTCTTTTGTGGCATTAAAGAAGAACCAGTAGAATAGGCATCACTTAATTTAATAAAACCAAATTCAGCAGTTGAATAAATAATTAAATCTTCTGCAAAACGAGAGATATGATTCATGAAAAGAGTACCCCAAAACATTAATTCGACAACAAAATCTCTATCAGAGACTGCAACTAAAGAATTACCAATAACACCATTAAAACCTAACCCTTCAGCTAAAAATTCTCTATCAATACCATATGGATGACCAGCTAAAGCACCTGCACCTAATGGAGAAACATTTAATCTTTCAGCAATTTGAGTTAATCTTTTCAAATCTTCAGTAAAATAAGTTGCATAAGAACTTAACCAATGGGACCATCTAATTGGTTGAGCTCTTTGTAAATGAGTATAACCTGGCATTAAGATATCAATTTCTTGTTCAGCTCTCTTAACTAAAGTAGTAATTAAATCTTTTAAGAATGGTAATAATTTTTCATCAAGGATATCACGACAATATATTCTCATGTCGGTAACAACTTGATCATTACGAGATCTACCAGTATGAACTTTACCAGCAATATGACGACCAATAATTTCACCTAAACGTCTTTCATTAGCAGTATGAATATCTTCATCATTTGGATGACGAACAAATTTATCAGCATCCCATTCCTTTTTAATTTCTTCAAGACCATAATGAATCTTTGTTAATTCATCTGATGTAATTAAACCTAATTTTTCTAAACCTTGAGTGTAGACTTTAGTACCTTCTAAATCTGCTTTATACATCTTATAATCATATGGTAAAGAAGCATTATATAAATGCATTAATGGATCAGTTTCACCGGTGAATCTACCACCCCATAACTTTTGACTATCTTCGGAGGACATGTTGAGTTTGTAATTATATTAATTATATTATATTAAATGATTTGTGACACTTGACACTTTGTAGTTTTTGTGACACTTTAAAAGTTTCTGAAATGAGAGATTGGTATAACCTTTAAGTGACAAGAAGAGCGAGCTAAATGTGTCCTTTAATGGCAACTTTTGTCGAGCTTTTTATACTGCTGAGAAAAAAATTTTTAAAGGAATGAGTCAGCGAGGTCACTTTTTTCAATTTTCTTTTCAAAATTTTTTTTTCTTTTTTTGATTTTTTTGTTTTTTCCAGAAAAAAAATGGCCGGAGATCGATTTCCGGTGAAATATGACTGTGATTTTTCTTTCTTTAAGAGATACTGGGCGGCTATTTTAGTTGAATTTAATAGAATACAGAGTAATACAGAGTAATACAGGTATTAAATTATAATATGTAAATATGATGTAAAATTATATATTATTAAAAGACGTTAAAGTTGTAGAGATAAAAAAAAAAGATGACAGATAGAGCATTGAATAAATTCATTCAATAATCTATGGCTTACATCTACCACTGAAACGTGGGTATAAGGAACAGTCTCTGACAGTGAATCTGTTACATAACCAAGCTAAGATACGTTCAGTACCTAAACCATAACCACCATGTGGAGAAGTACCGTATTTTCTTTGATCAATGAACCAATAATATGGTTTTGGATCAATACCTTCACGTTTGAAACCAGCCATTAATTCATCAACATCATTAATTCTCATGGAACCACCAGTAATTTCACCAACAGTTGGCATTAAGACATCAACAGATTCAGTGACTCTTTGATCATCTTTACATTTTGGCATATAGAAAGATTTGATTTCAACTGGGAATTTAGTTAATAAGATTGGAACACCAATGGTATCAGTCATCTTTCTTTCAGCAGCTTCAGCAATATCATCACCAAATTGGAAATTGTTACCTTCTTCATTCTTAATATCATGTTCTTGTAACCAAGTAATAGCATCTTTATATTCTAATCTTTTAAATGGAGCAGCTGGTGCAACAAAACCTGGGTTTAATTGTTGAACAATTGGACCAGCAACAGGATCTTCAAGAACATATTTAACTGCATTAACAATTAAAGTTTCAATATGTTCTAATAATTCTTCAAAAGTTAAGAAAGCTAATTCAGCTTCAATATGAGTATATTCAGAAAGATGTCTTCTAGTATGAGATTTTTCAGCACGGAAGGATTCTTGAACACAGAAAACATCACCTAACGATGGTAAACATGTTTCTAAATATAATTGAGATGATTGAGTTAAGAAAGCTTCTTCACCATAATAATCTAATTTGAATAAAGTAGAACCACCTTCAACTTGAGTTTGAACCATACATGGTGGAGTAACTTCTAATAAACCTTCTTCAGCATAAACACGTCTAATGGCTCTTAATAAAGCAGCACGAACTTTCATAACATTAGATAAAGTTTCACCTCTTAAAGCTAAATGACGTTGATCTAATAAGATAGATGGATCAGCTTCTTCAGTAATCTTGTTTGAGAAAGCTTCATCACCAGATGGAGCTAAACCAACGACTTCATAATAATCAACATCCAATTCAACTTGACCTGGAGCAGTCTTACCTTCTGGTACTTTAGTAACAATACCATAAAGGGTAACAGTAGATTCTAAAGTTAAATCTAAAGTTTGTTTAGCTAAAGCTAAATCACCAGATAAGACACATTGTAAATAACCAGTACCATCTCTTAAGACAATAAAGACAACTTTTTTGTTTGAACGTAATCTATGAATCCAACCAGAGACTTTAACTCTTTCACCAACTTGAGCATAAGATTTACCAATTTTAAATTTCTTAGCTTCTGGTAAAGATTTATCTTCTTCAATCTTAATATTTAAAGCAGCTAAATTTTTAGTAGCATTTTCAATTTTTTGTTGTTCTAATTTAGCAGCTTGTTCTTTAGCTTTAATAGCTTTTTTCTTTAAACCTTCAGAACCTTTACGAGCCTTCTTTAAAGCAGAAGCAGTAATTTCAACAAAATCATTTTCTTCATCTTTGTAAACAAATAATTTTGGTTCAGCAGCTTCACCAACTAAAATAGTATGATTAGCATATAAAGCAAAAGCTGGAGTCTTAAATGGTTGTTCTTTAGTACCGGCGACGGTTAATTCGTCAACACCAGTAGAGTCTTTAATATATAAGGACATATTTGTGTGATAAATGAGCTTGATCCGTTTTGTATAACTTTTAAAATTATCACGCAATCACTATTAGAGATAGTTTTTAATGTCAATGACACTTTGTTAATCAATTGATTATTTGCAAGTGATCCATCTCTGTTTGTCCAAGAGTGAAAGAAACACAAGGGTCACAACGATGTTCCTGCTAGAATGAGTAACTAACAAACTCTCTGAGAGCGTAAACGCTATGTGATCGCTCAGTTTGCTAGCCATTGAATAATTATTTGTCAATGAGTGAAAAATAATGGTCATTGTAGACGACCGCTATAATTTCAGCGATGAGTTTCAAAAATTTTTCATTTTTTTTTTGGGTCACAAAAAAATGAAATTTCTCGAGAAATCCATCAATCGATGCCAAATTATAGTGTGACAGTGTGTTTGTTTGATAGTTAGTTAGTTTGATTCAATGTTTGTAGAGTCTTGAATTTAGGATCAATTTTTGAAGATTGATTAAAATTAACCTATTATATGTGATTTCTTGATTAGATGGTATTGGAACTTGTCTTACAATTTTTTTTTCAGTCTTGGGGTTTACCTAACATATCGTCCAACTTCATCTTTAAATAATGTCTGTGGAAGAAGCCTTTGCCAAATTATGTTTATCTGACGCTCCAGCTGATGCCGTTGCCGTCAAGTCTCTTGTCTTCAAGCCAAAGACTCCAAAATCTGCTGTCCCAGTCCCAATTGTTGTTGTTGCTTTAAATACTACTACAACCCCATCTCCATTAATTGCTCAAGCTGCTTCAGCTAAGGATCCAAGATTAGCTCGTGATGATTTAGTTAAAGATATCTTTAAATGTGATTCTGCTAAGAATTTCACTTTAGCTTTCTTAACTAATGCTACTTCTGAATTCAAATTATTAATTGATAATCAATTAGAAGCTATTGAAGATTCTTCTGTTTTACAATTAAACGATACTTTATTCATTACCAAGGCTGAATTATTCAAATTCTTATCTGCCTTTGATTCTTCTAAACAATCCGTTGATTTCACTCAAGAAGTTAAGAAGGAAGAATCAAAGAAGAAACAACAACCAAAGAAACAAGAACCATCCAAAGCTGCCTTAGATGATGCTAAATTAATTGGTATTACTGTTGACAAGGCCAAGGATTTCCCAGGTTGGTATCAACAAGTCTTAACCAAGGGTGAAATGTTAGATTACTATGATGTCTCTGGTTGTTATATCTTAAGACCACCATCTTATGCTATTTGGGAATTTATTCAAAAATTCTTTGATGAAAAGATTAAAGCTTTAGGTGTTCAAAATGCTTATTTCCCAATGTTCGTTTCATCTCGTGTCTTAGAAAAGGAAAAAGATCATGTTGAAGGTTTTGCCCCAGAAGTCGCTTGGGTTACTAGAGCTGGTTCCTCTGAATTAGAAGAACCAATTGCCATTAGACCAACTTCTGAAACCGTTATGTATCCATATTATGCTAAATGGATTCAATCTTACAGAGATTTACCATTAAAATTAAATCAATGGAATTCTGTTGTTAGATGGGAATTTAAACATCCTCAACCATTCTTAAGAACTAGAGAATTTTTATGGCAAGAAGGTCACACTGCTTTCTTAGAACAACCAGAAGCTGAAGAAGAAGTCTTACAAATCTTAGATTTCTACGCTGCTATTTACAAAGAATTATTAGCTGTTCCAGTTGTTAAAGGTAAGAAGACTGAAAAGGAAAAATTCGCTGGTGGTGATTACACTACTACTGTTGAAGGTTATATTCCACAAACAGGTCGTGGTATTCAAGGTGGTACCTCTCATCATTTAGGTCAAAACTTCTCTAAGATGTTTAACTTAACTGTTGAAAATCCAAAGGGTCCAGAATTTCCAAAGGTTTACGCTTTTCAAAATTCTTGGGGTCTTTCTACTCGTACCATTGGTGTTATGGTTATGATCCATTCTGATAACAAGGGTTTAGTTATCCCACCAAGAGTTGCTCAATGGCAAGCTGTTGTGATCCCAGTCGGTATCACTAAAAAATCCTCTCTAGAACAACGTGAACATATTCATGCTTCTGCTAAGGGTATTGAAACTAGATTAAAACAAGCTGGTATTAGAGCCTTCGGTGATTACAACGATAACTACACTCCAGGTTGGAAGTTCTCTCAATATGAACTAAAGGGTGTCCCAATTCGTATTGAATTAGGTCCAAAGGATATTGAACAAAACCATGTTACCGTTGTTCGTAGAAACGATGCTAAGAAATACAATGTTAAATTAGATGAATTAGAACAACGTATTCCAGAAATCTTAGATGAATTACATGAAGATTTGTACGCTAAGGCTAAGGAACTTTACGATGCTCACAGAGTTATCGTCAACGAATGGGATGATTTCGTTCCAAACTTAAACAAGAAGAACGTTATCTTATCTCCATGGTGTGGTGTTATGGATTGTGAAGAAGATATTAAGGAATCTTCCGCTAAGAAGGATGATGGTGAAGAAATTGATGTCGATGAAAAATCTCCAAGTATGGGTGCTAAATCTTTATGTATTCCATTCGAACAACCAGAATTAAAGGAAGGTCAAAAGTGTGTTAAATGTGATCGTCCAGCTATCAACTACACTATGTTCGGTCGTTCCTATTAGGAGAATTATTTACAAGTTATTGGGTAACCTATCTTTTTTTTTCATTATAAACATTGTACCATTATCATTAATTAATTAACACTTGTAAACTTCTCGATCAGATATAAAAATCGATGAATACATAAGATAAAAAAAACCATAAAAAAGTAAGAAACATATATTTAAGAAAAGAAATATTTATATATTATTATTCTCATATAGTTTTGTATAGTTCTACTTTTCAAATGATACCTTTTTACTATATTAATTAAATTTATATGCTTCGTTTATCACATGAAATATATGTTATTCACAAATTATATGATTACACGGTTATTTAAACATTATTCCTTTTTGCAGTCCCACTCATCTTTCTAACACCACCAGCAGAACTTGTTATTCTTCTACCAGACATTACACGCCTATTTTTTGGTAATAATTGTCTTAAGATAGCATCATCCGATTCATTAGATTGTGGTACAGAAGATCTATTCATACCACTGGTATTAGCTTTATTAATGTTCATCTTTAAATATTTAGATTCATCAGATTGCATCATATCATCATCTTCATCATCTGAGTTATTATTTATTAGAGAATTGTTAGCATTATTATTATTGTTGGTGACAACATTGCGTTTTTGTCTTTGAAGATCTTCAATGGTATTGTTACCATTTTGCCCCTTTCTTGGTTGACCAGGAGAAGTTTGCGGCACAGCAATGGCATTAAAACGATTACCCTCTGTTTCATCTAATGTACTAGCCATCTTATTTCTTGCAGGTGTGAGTAGATCCAATCCATCATCAGTTTTCTTACCAATTTTCAATCTTTTCTTTTGTAAACGGTAGTCTTCTATACTAATTAATGGATAAAGACCACCAATAATATCACTTGGTTCTAATGATACTCTTGAAGTATATTTCCATTCTCTAAATTCATTTTGATGTAAGTATAACCAATGTTGTTGAGGACCAACAACCATACCAGGTCTTATAAATCTTAAGAACCCAATACATTCATTAGCTGTAAACCCATAAGTATAGATTAAATGTGCCCCGATTAAACAACCAGTTCTACCAAGACCAGCTTTACAATGAACTGCAATCTTACCACCACGTTTAATAATAGTTTCTGCGGCACCAACAAAATTTTTCACAATTGACATATCTGGACAAGTACCATCTTCAAAGATTAAATCCACATGTTTAATACCTATATCTTCAAAATGATGTTTATTATAAAGATGAGAATTTAATCTAACGACCAATTGAACATCATTTTCACTGAAAAACTTCAATACACTTCTAAATGGTTGATTTAAATGTGGTTTATAATCAATTGAAGTGGCTCTCATATCTTCCTGTGGTGATGCAAATGCAATGAAATCCGGAGTTAAAACATTGAAATCACCATTCTCAACATGTTCATATTTTTCATATATCTCTAAATTGAAAGAATGTAAATCGATTAAACTCTTTTCTTTAGCTCTCCAAACACCATAAACTACGTCTTGAATAGTAATTTCAAAATCAGCATTAGAATAACCTGCATCTCTGAATGGCATAAATGGCGGATCAACTTGGGCTAATGGTTGTAAAACTTGATGAGGAGTCCAACCTTGAACCAAAATCATATAACAACATAACATACAAGCCGCATTAGCTCTTTGTCTTGATGAAGCAGATGAATAGAATACAACAGCTTTATTTGAATTTTCTGGATCATTTAGGATTTCATGGAAAATGACTGCAAATCTATACAAATGACCAATATTCATAGGACCAAAATCTAAATGGAAACTATTGTAGAAAATTGTATCTTCAACAGTGAAGAACACAATTTCATCGGTATCATCTGGAGTATAATCATATGCACCAAGATAAACTCTTCCTTTCAGAAATTCAATAGTATTTTCTAGATATACACTCCTTCTCATTGTTGCACTATGATTGATGCTTTTTCGTTAATATTGTATTATTTGGTGTGGGAGTATCAATTTTAGTCAATATATTTACAGACCCTTGCTGATTTAATTTAATATCTAACCAGATGCGAATCAAAAAAAAAACCGACTTTTGATCTCTCTGGGCTGGTGGACTCCAGGTTTCAATTTTTTAGTATGAAAAATTTAGATGTCAATTGAATTTTTGATTATGTTTACCTTCATTAATCGAATTTCCCGATCCGGCTATGTTATACATTTCCCAAAGGGGAAATTCCGGGTAAAGTGGTATTAAAACTTTAAAGGGAAGTTTAAACACATTAAGAATGATCTGTTTTGTTAGTAGAAGTTATGAGGTTGTTGTATAATTTGGTTGGTCAAAAAAAGGTACCTGTAATATATGGTTACATCGTGGGCTTATAGTTCCGCTTGGGGCACTGTACACGACAGGTTCGACCTTCAAGTCGCACATCATCGCTTGTTGGCGATGCCGATAACTAATATATATTAATCTAACCATGCATGTATCTACTTGTATACTTGTATACATTTTATATATGGATATACTATGTAGATAACAAAGCTTTCTCTATTCTATTTCTAGTCCTAGCATCTTCAGATACTCATCTATTACAGATTCTTTAAAAAAATAAAAAAAATTCATCTCCAGGGGGCGAGTCGAACGCCCGATCTCAAGATTACTTTGTAAGAACTAATTGTTCTTAAACATTACAGTCTTGCGCCTTAAACCAACTTGGCTACCTAGAGGTTATTTCTTGATGTTTTGTCACACATGTGATTCTTTTAACTCATCTAAAAGATCATATTTTCTACTATTAAATCATCCCTAAGGAGTTCAGAAATTAAGCTGAGGGTTCCTAACTTTAACCCAACTTACAATAGTTGAACCTATAAGGTTTAGAAGTATTTTCTTCTGTTCCATATTACCAATAAGTATATTTAGGATTTCGATTCCATTTAATTGGTTCTTTCTTTCATTCTTTCAACATGTCACCTATCAATGATTATGATTTTATCTCATAATTTCTTATCATTTCAATTATCATTAATTATGATTTCATCTCATAATTCTCTCAACATGTCACCTATCATTAATTATGATTTCATTTCATAAGTATCTTACAACTATCTTTGAAAATAAGAAGTTCTGTAATTTTAATTGATATATAAAGAACAAGAATATTACAGATCAGAATCAATTTCTATACTCTTTATAAATTATATATTATAAAAAAGAAAAAGAGACAAGCTCATATATAACATATATTTTACCTCCATAGTCCAGGTAAAAGAAATAAAATAACTTTACAACATCAGGGTTTTTACTGGACGCCAGTGGCTTCTCTACCTGTGGAACTCATGTTTTAAGTGATTATGTATTAGATTCTTCAGTCTCTTTAAGTAGAGACTAGACTATCTATATATCTATATCTTAACAATAATTTTATATATATTTTTCTCTTTTAAAAATGTTCAATTTTTAAATCTTGACAAGTCAAAAAACGTGTATTCCCAAAGTGCAACACTTAAACAGTTTGTAATATCAAGTTAAGTTTCATATTTAAAACATCATTTAATAAAGATACAGAATTATATTCATAATTCCAGCAGTTTTAATATAGTTTATTAACTGTATCAAATTATTCACTTCCTCCACTTTATCCAGTCCTCATATTTGACAGTTTTTTATTTAACCAGTTTTTCTTAAACAGATATATTAAACCTGATGGTTCTCTTAAAATAGTATACAATTCGACTTGGTTCTTTTAGAATGAACCTAGAAATACCAGTACATAATTTACATAATTCCTGTTAATATATTAATTGACTCTTCGACGACGTTGTAGCTATGCTAAACGAGCTATAACGGAGTCTTTAGGCGTTCCAACGGCGGAACCGGTTAAACTGAAGATCATCTTTGATGACTGATTATCATCATAAGCCATTTAGAGAATATTACCTAAATAGGGAAGTCGTACCAATTTTTCTATTACATTTGAATGAAGAAGTACTGTTTACCTTATTGTACATATTTAGTCAGGCATTTTACTATATTTTGTCTTTACAAACACATTTTGAAAGTATTTTTAAATACATCAATATACCTAGTAAACTGTCAAAGTTAAAGATACACATTTTATATAAAATCAGTCAAAACTATGGTAACTTTTTATATATGTTTAATTAAAATACAGTAAAATAAACCCATTTTCAAAAATAATATTAAGGCAGTTTATAATCAGTAAGTCATACTTAGGTTTATTGTGTCTTAGTTGAATATCTTCAATGCACTATTTTTATTTGGTTTTCTGTTTGAAAGCTAGCCAATTTTACCAAACTTCTTATTTTTACCGATGGTGAGGGAATAACTCAAATGTATCTTTATCCATATCAAATGTACTTCATAACATTTTAAAAGTTTTCAGTTTTCTTGTTTTCAACTAATTTTTTTACTTCAAACATTAAATTTTCTTCTTACCCATATAATCTTCCACTTAAAGTTTTGTCTAAAAAATAATAATTCTGTTGATTTGAATATTTAATATTCATGTAATATTACATTTATATACTAATGTAAATTGGTTAAAACTAAAATTAAAAACCTACACCTTTATAAAATAATGAAACTGCTTGTTCACCCAACTTACCACCAGCACAATTTTTAACTTGAGATGATGTGATACATGACACTTGATCATCATCAATCTTAAACCATTCATCTTTATTGCATTGATTTCTAATATAACAAATATAATGACCTGTTGATTTTATTTCAGTGATAACACTAATTAAATCGTATAACGTTGATGCATTTTCTCCAGTGGGTAAATTTGTTGGGAATAATGATTTATAACCTGCCACTTTTATATCCAATGAAATACCCTCTCCATTGTAATCTTTATTTTCTTCATCTTCATCAACATTATCACCACAAACAAATGTTTCATATAGTTGTAATGTTTTTGTTACTTGTGATTTAGAGATACGATAATTTGGTTCCATTAATTCATACATGTTCAATCTAAGGGGAAAACAGACACATTTATCTTCTGTATTATAAAGTGGTTCATTACTTGCTTCAATAGTAAGATATTTAGGTAATCTAATAATTGCCTTTTCATCTTTCTTATGAAATGTTTTCTTTAAACAATCAACAATATTTGCAGCATCAGAAAAATCACATTGTAATCTTGTAGCCATCGATTCACGAAATTTAGGCTTTTCATTTATTATCATTTCTGGTATGTTATTCATTTGCTTGAGAGTATTATCGTCATAAGATTGTAAACCAATTGTGATTTCATTGAAAAATTTATCAGCAAAAACTAAAATTAATGATTTAAATATTCTATCAATTAATACTGAAACAGTACATCTTTTATCACTCTTTGATTGATTTGGATCAGACAAGTTCGCACATTCTGTTGGATAGCAATCTTGTAATGCTTTAAATAATTTTTCCGGAGCAATAATATTATCAGATTTATCAATTTCTTGGAAACATTGTTTTAATTCAGACACAAGATGTTGATGTGATTTAGCTCTTGTATTGAAACAATTTTCTTCTAATCTGTTATCATAATTTAAAATCATTTCTTTAATTGAACTCATACTGTATAAAATTTGTAAGATACAATTAAATGAACATGTATCACCTAAATTCTTAATACCTTTTGGTTTTTGGTATTGATTACTGGTTATAGATGTTGTTCTGGAATTACAATTAACTTTAGGGGATCTGAAAGTCTTTGGTTCCATTTTATCCTTATTTTTGGTATAACGATATCTTTTTTCTACTGGAGTTCCAACTAATAATACAGTTGAACCAGGTTTAATTATTTTACCTATAATGGTGTCAGAAGTTTCATTAGGTTGTAATCCACCTTTAATCATATATTTTTGTCTACCCACTGGTATCTTTGTTAATGATTCGATATATTTTTTTAAATCTATTATGGTTGTATCGTTAAATAATGACACAGGGTATGTTCGTTGTGAATGTTTAATGTTAACTATTTTTCAAATAATAGAAAGATTTATATCATGATCACTTGTTAAAAGGGGACCAATAATTCAAAGATGATGCATTTGTTAGTAAACTAATCTTTTGTTATACTGTCATTGAAATAAAATGTCTGAACAGATTGGTAAACATACAATTCAGTATTCGAGAATCCATTTGTAGTTTGTTAAATATCTATCGTTGTGGTAAAGTGTATACTTTGTGTTTGCGTAAGACGTGCAAATATGTCAGATCATGCAGGGTTCTCTTATATAATAAATATTTTCAAGATGTTAATAATCAATTTTTTTTTTTGAATGTTGATAGATTACATAATAAAAAAAAATGAAAATGACAGTAAATGGTGCGGAAATCAATTATCAAAAGAAATCTTAAGAACAAGACTCTGGACCGATGTGGAAGTGTTTTTACTCATAACATTTTTTATTTATTTGTTTATTTATTTGTTTTGGCAGTTTTAGGTGGTCTTGTGGCTTTTAAGCGAATTGACACAAAGTTGTACAAATTCCCCAAACCTCAAGTTGGTGCAGCAGAGTTAACTATTTTTATAAACAGTTTACTATGTAAAAAAATACAGCGTTATATTCATATGTAAGAAATATTACATTTTAATATATCTATTAGCCAAACTTACCTGTTTTTTCCTCTTTACAAAAGCTTTCAAAACTATAACCTCGATACAATTTGCACCAAGAATTCAAAAGGTAACCTTTGGATAATTTAATGGAACAAGTACATATAAAATTAGTTAAATAAAATGTTTTATAAAAATATATTCAAATAGTTTCTTAATGGAAGCTCTGTGTTCTTGCTTATTTTATATTAATAGTGCTTTCATTAAAATCTGAAATATTATTTTTTCAATCTTTTATTTTGAAAATAACAAAATTTTTCAATTGCGATGAGCTTTGTACAATTGACATAAGGACAGATTAAGTGAAGATAACTGATACTTATCTATATTTTGTATAAGACTTCTCGTTCGTTAACTTTTTAACCAAGCACAATAAAGTAAAGATGTCTCAAATTGAAGAATTACCGGGCTCAGATGATGAGCATACCTATGATCACAAGAACAGTAATGTCTTTTTAGCCTTTATTGATACAGCTGTTAAAGAATCTGATGAATTAACCGTCGAGGATACTTTTATTGGCGGTGAACCAGTTTGGTTACATCCAGAATCTGTTCCAGATTCTAAACTTTTGGAATGTGGTAGTTGTCATTCCACCGATAATATGAAATTATTATTACAAGCTTTCTCTCCATTGGATGACGAACAGGTAGAAGAAGTTCAATCTAAATACACAAAGGATGTTAATCTAGACTCAATTAATTCTGATGATGACAGAGTTTTATATGTCTTTGTTTGTACCAAATGTCAAAGAAATGATAAGTCTATTCGTTGTATTAGAGGTGTTAAGAAAAATGAAAGCACCACCACCACTACCACTGATGACAAAATTGCTAGTGTTATTGCAAATGAAGGTAAAAATTTCCAAATCAATCCATTCGATTTGAACAATAATAGTTCTGACAATCCATTCGGGAACAATCCATTCCATGCAAGCAACAATGACAATCCATTTGCTAAACCTGCTACTGTTGATTCTACTGACAAAGACAAAAAGACTGAACTATCTGTTAAAGCCTTACGTAAATTACACGATTCTGAAAAGGACAAAGATTTTGATGAATCTAAGAGTTTTAAGAATTACTTGTTATATGTTGAAGAAGAAAGATTTAATAATAAACCAGATCATTTGAAACTACCAAAGAATTTAAAAATCCACAAAGAAGCTTTAGAATTAGCTGACACAAATATCGAAGAAGATTTAGACAAAGACCCAGTTAAGATGGATCCAAGAACAGAAAAATTATCACAATTCTTAGATGATGATACATTCCAAAAATTCCAAGAGATTGTTGGTTATAACCCATCCCAAGTGTTACGTTACGATATTGGTGGTATACCATTATTTTACTCACGAATTGCTAATTTGAAATTATTCGAAAATGCTATTCCAAAACCAGATTACAACTCATCCAGTCGAAGAGTATTTGAAATGCAATTAATGCCAAAGATGATTTTAGATTTAGAAGAAACTGCCTCTGTTAAAGAAGGTATGGAATGGGGTACTATTATGGTCTTCTCTGATATGGAAAATTATATCCCTAAATTTGATGCTCATAATGTTGGTTACGTTGAAGAATTTGTTAAGATTCAATGGGAATCTAGAACATAAATATTGTAGTATATAGCTTAAATTCTTTTTTAAAATATGAATATAAATTATTAAAAAAATGTTATGTACTTGATTTTCATTTATGTCAATCAATTTTATTTACATGTTTTACAAACTCACAAATGTCTTGGAACTTCAACTAATTCATATACAGAAATCTTATCTCCTGCTTTGAACTTTTCGAAATTGTTAGTAAAAGTAAGACCACATTCATTACCTTTCTTAGTTGATGCAATATCATCTTTACCATGCTTTAATGTTTGAAGTTGACCATCATAAATTATATCATCATCAGACTTTCTAGTGATTTGAACTTTCGCATTTCTTTTAACCTCACCATTTAACACTTTACAACCTGCAATTTTAAGAATCTTCTTTTTCAACTTATATTCAAACACTTCTCTTAATTCTAAAGTGGCGATGATTTTCTTTTCAAATTCTGGTTTCATATTCTTGACTAATATATCGATCACGTCTTCAATCAATTTATAAATGACATCATGTCTCTTGATAAGGATATTAAATTTGTTGTTGACCACTTCATTCGGTAATTTTTCTAAATTAAAACATAAGATGGTACTGGATGTTAAATTTGCCATTTTCAAATCACTCTCTGTAGGAATCCCAACACTTGCTGATATAATATTACATTTAACTTCCTTATTCCCAAGATTTTCAATACTTTCTTTAACAGCTTCAGCTGAACCTGATACATCTGTCTTGATGATAAAGTTAACTTCCTTTGGACCTGTTACAACATCAACATCTTTAATCATCTCGTCATCATCCAATGTATCCAAAGCAGTATTTTCTTTATTTTGTAATTCCAAGGCCTTTGTTTCGTTATATTTTTCAATGTTTTGGGTATTCTTTTCCAACTCTTTCAGAGCTAACCTTTTACCAATATATTTCTTGGCAATTGATTCATTTTTAACTTGAAGTACTTCATCACCAACATTTGGTAAATCTCTCCATCCTAAAACTTCAACAGCTTCCGCAGGTAAAGCTTGAATAACTGGCTTTTTTGTGTCATAAGTCATGTTCTTAACACGACAATATGTGTCACCACATAGTAGGATACTACCTTTTTTCAAAGTACCTTTCTTGATCAAAACAGTAGCCATACTACCTACAGTATTATTAATTTTACTTTCTACAACCCAGCCTTGAACCATGGTATTAGGTAAGTTTTCAGATCTAATATCCATAATGTCACTCAATGAGATAATAGATTCTTCTAAAGCTTCCATATTTTCACCTGTCTTTGCACTTATTTGAACCAATTGAATATCACCACCATTCATTTCTACCATAATTTCATGTTGCATCAAATCATTTGTAATCTTAGTGATTCTCTTTTCTCTGTCCTCTTTTCTTGAGAATTTATCAATCTTGGTGACAGCTACAATCAACTCATTACCTGAATTTTTGATATGTTTTATAGCTTCTATAGTTTGTGGTTTGATTGAATCTTCCATCGATATGACTAAAACAATAATATCAGTAATATTAGCACCACGTTCTCTCATTTTTAAAAATGCAGCATGCCCTGGAGTATCTAAGAAAGTAATCTTTTGTTTTGTCACCGGAGTGATTACTTGAAAGGCACCAATATGTTGAGTGATACCACCATGTTCTTGTGAGACCACAGACGAATGTCTTAAATAATCAATAATTGTGGTTTTCCCGTGATCAACATGTCCTAGGATAGTAACAATTGGTGGTCTTTTCTTTAACGCTCTAGGGTTTGATGGTTGTTTCAATTCATCGTAAATGTTATGTGACGTTTGTACACTAGTTTCTGGAATATGATAGTTATATTCTTGTAAAATCAATTCAGTGTATTCCTTTGTAAGAATATATTCATTAGAGATATCTTTAAACCCTAAGTTGGTAAGATCTCTAATTAAAGTTTGAATTCTACAATTAAGTAAATTAGCTAATTTACTCAATGAAATCAAATTTGGAATAGCAAATGATAATTCCTTCAATTTACCTGTGTGTGATACTTTATTCTTTCTACGACTCTGTGCATATGTTCTAATCCCCGTGAGATTTTGTCCAAGCTGTAAATGGTTGGCTAGGAGGGGTTGTGCAATTGTTCGTATCCCTCTAATGTAATTTCTGTATATTATTGGACTAATATACTTACAACATAAATTTCTCACAATTATAGAACCATTAAACATGGTAACATATAAGTGTCTTACTGTCTTCTCCTTTTTTTTTTTATTTTGAAGAAGTTTAACCTTTAAACATCAATATGATTTCTTAACTATTTTTTCTGGAATATAAAAATAATTTATTTATTTTAAATGTCTAGTGAAGATAGACATAATATATAGATAGTATGAACCAGCATATTTAGAGACTATACAATGATAATTGACGAAGTCCAGTGACTAGTTAAACATTTGACCACGAGAATACATATCCTTTTTGTAATCTTCATATTTGAAAGAAGAATCTCTTCTCTTTAATTGTCTCTTGGTGAAAGAATCAGCAGAAGACATTGAACTACTACGTTCTTCTCTCTTTGGAATTCCAACATTGTCACCATTCTTCTGTAGTTCTTCTTGTTCTTCTAGCTGTTTATTAGTATCAGTCTTATTACCTAACACCCCACCAAAACGGTATTCTTCCTCGATAGTATAAGATTCTAACATTTCATGTAAAGAATCCTTTGGTTGAGGAGCACATTGTAAATTTGTAAATTTAGAAACCATTATTATTTAGCTTATTTTTAGTTTAGTTTTAACTTATTTTAATTTAGCTTTTGGTTGTCTAATAGCAAGTGATCAAGAAGAATAACTACATTCAATTACTCTCCCTGTTTACATAATTCTTATATATTAAAATAAGAAAATAAATATCAGGTAAAAAAAATGCTCTTAGGTAAATCGTCACTGATCTCATACCACCCCGCAGCCGTCATCCAACAATACTAATAATAGTAAAAAACATTGATGAGTGAAAATAACGTTGTGGTAAAGTTTCCAATTTGGGATCCTTCAGAGAGGTACCAACTGATCGTAAAGTGACATAAGAGGTATTTTAGTTAGCACTCCGTGTTTTTTCTTACTTTCTCTTGGGTTTTCTTATTTTCCCACTTATTAATTAATAATCTGTTTTGGAAAGTAGCGTGATCGAAGGGCATAACGCAAAGGTTATCTATCAATCCATCAATTATGCAAGATCAAATGATACAAATCTGTGTTTTGATCCATAATGACATAGACAATATTTGTTTCAAACCATTTTGGATCGATCCCTTCGAGGTAAGTCTCATATTGTGTCATTATCTTTTTATATAGCGTCACGATTTGAGACAAAATGCTAGGGTCCTTTTCTTTGACCCCAAATGTAGCAATGGCTTCCAAGATCATACATGCTAATGTGTATTTGAAAACTGTATCCTTGGTTTGTATCAAGATACTGTAAATAGTAATTCTAATGTCTAGACCCTCATCTATCTTTTGTTTCATATTCCCAACTTTAAGCACTTTAACAAATTCTTTATTTCTTTTCAACCTAGATAATAATCCTGAATATAATTCAAGTTGCTTTTCTTGAGACATTTTATCAAAGACGGGATCTTTAACAATATTTTCAACCAGATCAATCATACAGTATATTTCATTATAATCTTTACTATTGTTCAATACATCAATAACATGATTTATTTCTTCTGGAGATTCTTTTTCATCTAGGCCCTTAACAGTCTTTTCATATTTTTGAAATTCATCTTGAATATCTTCAATAATAGCAATTAATTGAGATATTTTATCATCTTTAGCATGATCCATATTTTCTAAAGTAGAGGTTAAATCATCTTCAAATGTAAATGGATCATCTTCTTCTTCAAAATTATCTGTATCAGTTTGTAATTCATTTAAATAATCCTGTTGAGCTACATCTTCTTCTGCAAACCCACCGTCAATATTTACACCTTCTTTATCCATATGCATATGGTCCTGGTCCTTTTTTTTAACGCAGTGTAAATAATTTAAAATTGTTTGTAAATATAATGGTATATTAGACTTGAACCCAGTCTCAATAGTTTTCTTTAATGAATAAGATTTGGTAAATAATAATGGTTTAAAATTAATAATTATAGTCAAGATATCGTTTAATGCATCTTTTACTTCATCAAATTGTTTCATTTTGATATCTTCTACGTTCTGCTTAATAAATTTATAATAGACATCGGGAACTTTATTAAATTTGTACCATTTCTCAGATAACAGAACTAATTGAGATAAAGTTATCAATTCACTAAGTTCAGGGACATCCTTGTAGTTAACTAACTTGAAAGAATCATTCAATAATTGCCGTGTAACTGGATCAAATTCATTCTCTGTGGAGGTAGTTTGTAAAATTTCTTTCATCAATTCAATTGATATCACATGTTGGTAACTAACATCAATTAGCAGTCTTAAGATGTCTCTAAATAATATCTTGTGACTTATATCATATCCATTACCTTTTAATATTTCAATATATGGTGAAATATAATCTTTATGAACAGTAATTGGGGTATTCAAATTTTGATTCTTATTGATAAATTTGCTTAATACAGATTTAATAGACTGCAAAACAACACTCTTTCTTTCCTCTTCGAGCAGTTCACCAAATAACACAAGTAGTGATTCCAATAATGTATTAATAAATGGTTCTAAATCGTTTTCAAAAATATGGGGTAATACTTCAGATGATAACAAGTTAGTAATATCTGAACTTGCTTCCGAAAATACGGGTTTAACTATCTTATCAAAATATGTATTCAAATCTTCAACCACATCCCATTGAATTGGTTTCTTTAAAATCATATATTTGATATCTTCATCATCACTTGCATAAAATTCATTAATAATATTTTCAACCCTTTGAGGTAATTCATGTTCAATATTATAATTCATCTTTAAACTACTCAATTAAACCAAATACAAGGACAATAGAGATTTCTTTATCAGTTTTATAGTGGTTTGATATAGGTAAAATAACTTGTTTATGTAATCATCTGTCATTGTTCCAAGAATGAACAGATCTTTAAATCAATGTATATGATTCAAGTAGTCTTTTAAAATTAATCTCTGTTCGACCAAATTTTGAAAAAAAAATAACGTCACAGACAGGATTCGAACCTGCGAAGGTAAAACCCAATGCCTTACAGCCGTTTCTATGAAATAGCAGGGCATCGCCTTAACCACTCGGCCACAGTGACCTTATTCCTGGAAAAAAGAATGTTTTGTGGCCTTTAAATTTGCTATTATTACTAGTTTTCAAACAGCTATAACGTTCCAAATAAGTACGGATTTCAATTTATTAAACCATTACAGAAAGTAGATTTATTTGAAATAATACGATAAACTTTGCAAAACTCTGTTTAACGCATATTGCCCAGAGAAAGTACTAGAATTATTATGATAATTCGTGTAAATTAATGGATTTTTTATTTATTAGATTAAAGAGAATATCACGCTACATGAGACATATGTGTCACATTAATCACGAATTCTAGTGTCATTTTACATTAAAGATTAATTAAATAAATGCTTGTATATATTATTATGAAGATAGTTGCAGTTTGCTGGTGTTGGAATCCAGAGCTCTTGGCGTCTGGTGTGGTGTACGTCATGCTTATGTATCTGTTGGAATATGATATTAATTAATGTCATATTTGTTGGAATCCAGAGCTCTTTGCGTCTGGTGTGGTTAACATCATGCTTATGTATCAATCTCTGGTTCTTTTCGTACAAGAGTACTTCTAAACATCTATATAATACACTATATTTATTTTATATATTAAATCTTTACTGGACGCCAGTGGCTTCTCTACCTGTGGAACTCATGTTTTAATGATTATGTATTAGATTCTTCAGTCTCTTTAAGTAGAGACTAGACTATCTATATATCTATATCTTAACAATAATTTTATATATATTTTTCTCTTTTAAAAATGTTCAATTTTTAAATCTTGACAAGTCAAAAAACGTGTATTCCCAAAGTGCAACACTTAAACAGTTTGTAATATCAAGTTAAGTTTCATATTTAAAACATCATTTAATAAAGATACAGAATTATACTCATAATTCCAGCAATCTTTACTCATTTTTCATAATTTGAAATATTGAAAATAGTGAAAAATCCATTTCCATAGTGTAGTGAGATCACCCACACACCATGTAGACGATTAACAGAAACACTGAATTAGATCAATTATAATGAATATGACATTAATTAATATCATATTCCAACAAAATGTATCTTTAACTGAAGATAGTTGCAGTTCTCTTGACCATTACCACTCATCGTGAATTTATAGAATCGGATCTGGTTTATTAAGTCTATAAACAAGTATAAACTTCTTATATATCTTATATGTAAATAATAAACTGTCATAAATCTCTTTTTATTTTTCTTTCATTTTTTGAAAAAATGAAAGAAATCCGGTTAATGGAAATGATTTTTTAACAATTTAAAGAGTGAATTAAGACAAGAATATCTTAACATGATGATTCATGTTGTTGGAATATGATATTAGTTAATGTCATATTCATTGTAATTGAATTAATTCAGTGATTCCATAATCCTCTACATGGTGTGTGGGTGATCTCACTACACTATGGAAATGGATTTTTCACTATTTTCAATATTTCAAAATAAGAAAATTGAGTAAAAGATTTATTATATAAAATAAATATAGTGTATTATATAACTATTTAGAGGTACTCTTGTACTAATAAAACGAGAGATTGATACATAAGCATGTCGTACACCACACCAGACGCCAAGAGCTCTGGATTCCAACACATGTCATAAATTCCAACATTAACTAACGAATATGAGATACATATATCTCCTATTTCTAACAAAAAAGTTGATCTAGAGATTCTGAATTAACATCATCCCCAATAACTTGAACCATTTCCATGGCACTAAAATGTTTGAATTCAGAGAAATTGCCGTTTGGCTTGGTAATGTTCTTCTTTATAAGATCAATCTTTGATTTATTAGATACTAAACATCTTCTATCTGTAGGATATATATTTACTTTCAGTTCTACCGTCTTTTTAATGGTAAATATTCAGAATCTCTTTTTTGTCTTAAACACCCGTACCTCACACACAATAGAATATGCCATTCCAACTAAATAGCAAAAACAAATATGTTCATAGAGCCAGTAAGATTATTTCAAAGTATTTAATAGGGTTAACATTATTCTATATTGTAACTAACATAAAAATTAAAGAAAAATGAAGACAATAGTGGCTGTATTTCACAAATGTAAATTCCACAAAAATTTAAACGTAAATTTAAATATATGTCGTTGGCAATTATGAATTTTAAAAATGTTTAAACCGATCTTTCCAACTTGATAAGTTAGGCTTCAACTTTGAAACTGTTAAAATACTGTTAAATTTAACAAACTATGTCAAAATACCTGATTAAATTAGCATAATAAATAATATAATATTTTCCCATGATTTCCAAGAAATAACCTCTAGGTAGCCAAGTTGGTTTAAGGCGCAAGACTGTAATGTACAAGAACAATTAGTTCTTCACAAAGTAATCTTGAGATCGGGCGTTCGACTCGCCCCCTGGAGATATTTCTTACCTCTCCTCTAGGTAGCCAAGTTGGTTTAAGGCGCAAGACTGTAATGTACAAGAACAATTAGTTCTTCACAAAGTAATCTTGAGATCGGGCGTTCGACTCGCCCCCTGGAGATGAATTTTTTTTATTTTGTAATACTCCTTAATACATGTTTATATATTTTTGTTGTAATATAATATGGTTATTAGGTTATTATGGTAATATAGTATGGTTACTATAGCACCAATATCACAATAGGAATACAATGAATATGAATAATATGATTAATAGGTGTACACCATAATGACCTCCAATATGAGTTCTTATGTTTCATCTTAACACAAAAAAGAAACGTTATATTGTATTAACAAAAAGAAACTCTTTTACTATACCATATTATATCTTATCCTTTCTACTTGATGGTCATATATAAACCAGGATGTTCTGGTTTATCTAAACTTTATTTCTCTTTATATCTTTATTAATTTATATAGTTTACCTTATATAATAGAGATGGAATAGAACAATAGTTCATAGTATTATTATCAGATTATTAGATTAAATATGAATATTCATAATAGTAACAAAATAAAGGACGATTATGTCCGCAATCTGTTACAACAATTTTAGATTGCAAATTACCTATGTGCGGGTAAGCCACAAGTACTATGGCCACTTGTGTGGGAAATTGGAGGATTGCTTGTCCATGTTAGTTATTTAAGCAAACCATATGAACTTACGATAGATGCGTTCCATTGAGATGGTTTGTTAATGTCAAAGGATAAAGGAAGGAAGTACATCCGATACTTTTCCAGGTATTAGTTAAATAGTTGTATATTAGTTAGTCTAGTAAAAATCATAATTGGAGATATATTCAAGAGAATATATCTATCTATCGTCTAATCTTAATTATCTTTATTGTCTATTCTCGTCAGTAATAGTCCCATTTATATAAGGCTACTCCAGGGATATTAAATATATTAATTTGGTTGTGTAATATCCCGAAACTTATAGTGATAATCTAAGGGACTCTTATGGTTGAGAGTAAAGGATTAAAAACGATAATGATTGATAGATAAATAGATATATTCTTTATTAATATACCTCCAATATAATACTAACTAATATAGAACAATATATACTCGATAGCCAACTATGTAACAGTACTAGAGAAAACTATCAAACGTGCTTCCTCCACCTTTTGAATATTAACAAACCCTCTCAATGAATAAGATCCACTGCAAGTTCATATCGTTTGATTAATAAGTATTGTCAGCACCTCGTTTTCCAAATTTCCCACACACCGCCAATCAACCCGCACAATGTAGGATAGTCGTACCAAAAATATACAAATGTGATCAGGGATATCACAGTAGGTTATCAACAATTCTTTTTAACTTTTAGTGATAATTGACGTTGTAATATAATATGGTTATTGTATAACCAATATAATATTGAGAATAAAATGATTATTGCCGATATAAATATGTTAAATTAATATCGTTTAACATTTTAACCATGATTTCTCATGTTTCTTTTTATTAACTAAAATTACTTTTAGTCTACCCTATTATTCCTTATCCTTTCTATTTGCTATTCCTATATAAACTAGAATATTCTGGTTTATTTGAACTTTATTTCTCATTTATTTGTTTCACTTCAATTTATACATTCTACATTATATAATATAATAAAAATAAGGCATATTATAATTACTGCTAAGTTACTATAAAGAGTATGAGTATACCAACTAATTAAATTAAGGACGATTATGTCCATAATATATTACAACACACAAGCTTCAAAATTTTATCAACAAGAAACAATTTACTCAAGATCAGTGAACTCCAACAGTTAAATGTGTTCGTACAAGTACCAATAGGTTACACATTCTAAAATTATCAAATATTACATAAAATAAATGGACCCTTGTCTCTTGTCTCAATGTCTATTTTATCTCTATATTATCACCATTCTAATAGCTTCTTGTTTGTGTGTCACTTTAAATTTGTCTTTAACCTGGAAGTGTCAAACTGTGAGGTGTCTGGGTGGGTGTTTTAAAGTGTCAGCCTTTCTTTGCCTGTACAGACACACAATATTATTAGTATTATTTTTATCAGAAAATTCCCTGATTCGGCCGCACCCCGCCCATTTTCCTTTCAATCTGCGTTATCTAGCTGCCCGGAATTTCCCGATCAGGAAGGAGTAGGCACAATAGCTCTTTTTTGTTGTTGCGTTGTCGTTTCTATTGTTTGTGCCCCATTGTTATCTGCCAGATTTCCTCTTTGGGACTAGAGACGCGACACGTTTCATCTCGAGGCTGGGTTTTGTTGTGATGATATTGAAATAATTATAAAATACAGTTTTTATCTTGAAACTTATTTGATAAATGGTTAAAGTTTCTTATCCACAACATGAGTCTTTGGGACATCTACATTTTACTCCTTTGACATATTTTCTTGACAAGGAGATCAGCTTTTTTTTTTGGCTTCCATTTTATTTATAAACTGAACTGATCATTGTAACAATTTTATCATTCGACTTTTTACATTTCATTGTAAGATCATCGAAAAAAAAAATAAATAAATATACATTATAACAAACAGTACTACAAACATATACATATTATACTATAGAAATATACACATATACAATCACATAATCAATTAAACATGGCCAGATCAAGTATTATACTTTCAGTAGTGGCAGTTTTCCAATTCATATCCATGGCATTTTTAATCATTTGCTGTGTCACTGCACCTGTATTTAAACAAATTGGTCTTTCTAAATATAATGAAATCACATATGGTGTTTTCGGTTATTGTGATGATAAAGGTTGTACAAAAGCATCAGGTTCATATGATCCATACACATTAGCTCATAAAAAGGATGGTAATGATTGGAAAATGAATGATAAAGCAAGAAAGGCTTTAGGTCACATTCTAATTGTCACCCCAATTGCTGCTGGTTTGAATTTCTTTTCATTTTTATCATCTTTTATTAGTGTTATTATTGTCACTTTACAAAACAATGCAAACACATTTTCTGCAGTCTTATTCTTCATCAATTTGATCTTTACCGCTTGTGGGTTCTTATCAGCTACTTTAATGTGTATTGTTATCTTCCTATTATTCTTCCCACATATGACATGGTGTTCATGGCTTTTAATTCCAGCAGCTGCGTTACCACTAATTAATATTCCAATCATTTTCTTAGGTTATTTCAACAATAATAATAGTAATAATGATGGTGATATGACTAATTTAGATTACACAGATGATGAAAATCACTTATTAAATGAAGAATTTAATGATAATCATAACAATACCACTTTTGCCCATAACACTATCTTACCAGAATTTCAACCACAAGGCAATGATTTATCTTATAAGAATACTTTAGGTACCACTTCTACTACCGATTTATCTTCAAATCCATATTTGGAAAAGAAGGAAGATTTCTACACTGGTACTATCGAAAAGGGTTCCACCCCAGGGTTATCTACTACAAGTAATCAAACTCCATTAAACGAAAAGAATGAAAAGAATGAGGATGATTTAGATGATGAAATTGATGGTAAGAGAGAATCATTTGTTGCCTTTTCTGCTATTGATAACGATGCTGATATGAAAAAGACTAATCCACCTTCATTAAACTCATCTCATTTTTCACATAAAGATATAAATGAAAATCAACAACCAACTAATAGATTATTACATGATATCTATAATGACAATTCAAACACTGGTAATGGTGATTTATCAAATATTCATCAAAAGAATGTTAGTGTCGATGAAAGATCTGATTTCACTTCAATTTCTCAGAGACCAGCCAATCCAAATTATTATCCTCCTCAAAATAATAACAACAATAACCCAAATTCTCAACCATTACCATACCCTCACACTCCAAGTGTTCCCTCTTCGGTTTACCCACCTCAACAACAGCAACAATCTTATCAACCACATCAACAATCGAATTTACAGTATCAAAATTACCAACCACAGCCTATGAACAATTATGTTCAACCACAACAACGTGGTCAACCAAATTATCATCAAAATCATATGCCAACTGCTGGTCCAGATCCATCTGAAATGCTATTACAAAATAACCCAAATTTTATTCCACAAAATAGAAATATGGGTCCAAAGAAAAGATTTGGGAATATGAATAATGGCGGTATGCCAATAATGCCAAATAACAATATGAATAGAGGTCCAAATCATTTCCAAAATGCTTATAAGAGAAGAATGGCTGATAGAAGTAATATTTACAATAATTTACATTCTCAACAACATAATCCTTATGAATTTAGATAGATGTAATTTATGCATTATTTACCACTTTTCACCCAGTTAATATTCCGTTAATTTAGTAAGAAACTTCCTTTTCCCATTTATTCCTTCTTCTGACCTTGTATCATTACCACTAGATGTTTCTCACGTTGTATTTTTTTTTTTAAAGATATACATACATCTATGTATCTAATTTAGTTCTTTCATATATCAAGAATAAATATTCTGTTCAATATTTAATTTATCTACTGAATAAACATTCTATATAAGTCCACTAACGTCGACAGCTTCTTCTGCCAACTTCATATTTTCGGCTCCAACTTCATCTAATGTTCCCGGTTCATCAACTGCTATTGGAGGTTCTCCAGACGTAGAGTTTTCTTCTGGGGCAATAGGTTCATGCTGTATCATGGTCTCGTGTTTAACAGTAGTATGATTATGTGGCTTTAACATAACAAAGAAAAATAATGCTATCACACACAAGGTTAATAATAATATTATCTTACATTTTTGGGTTCTCTTTTGATAACGTGTAGCACCATCCAATTGCTTATTTGCTTCCCTTAATTCAATCACAGTGTTTTCTAAATTGTAGTCAATTCTGTCTACTATACTCCCTTGATTAATAATTAATGACTGCATCTCACGAAAAATTGTACTGACTTCAAACACACCATTTGCTAATTGTGCAATTTCTTCATCTCTTTCTTCTAAGAATCTCTGATTACTATTAGATTGTCTTTTCAATTGTTGACGTTCTAAAGTTTGCCTTGAATATTCTTCAATATCTCTACCTTGATCAGAACCTTGTAAATTTATTTGATTTTGTTGTTCTTCATCTTCCATCATGGTCAACACTAATTCCGAAGATTCTTTATCATTTGTAGGGAAAATAGGCTTCAAATCATCTTTATTTAGGAATTTCAAATAGTTATTTTGTAACACTCTAAATTTATTACTTTCCCATTGAATTCTTTGCGCATATTTCTTTGTCATATTATCCAGTATTATCAACTCACTTCTATTCAGTTGTTTACCTTCTAACGTTTGGGTGGAATAAATCATTTCTAATTTCTTCACAATATTATAACATTTTTGGAAGTATTGTAAGATTCTTAAACTTAAATCTTCAATTTCTTTCTCGTCATGAGTCTTATCATCGAACCCAGGTAAAGAATTCTTCCTGTACAACTTCATTAATTGTTCCATATCCAAACTTACTTCTTTCAAATAATCATCAATATCTCTAGCAATATCAACAAACAATGGAGGCAAAGTGTCCCTATTTTTCTTGTGTGTAGTTTGTAATTCATCCAGATTATCCAACTCGATATCATCCATATAATTATGTTCATCATCTAAGAAGGGATCTGTAGGGCTCATTGGATCAAATGCAGACTCTCCATCATCCCCAAATGGCCCGCTACCACCATATGTATCTCTGTTATAATGCGGAAAAGTCCTTCTGTAGGACACATACAAATTAGTTCTGTCTCTAAACATCTATTATACTGTACGTAATACCTTTCTAATTATTTAAAGCCTTGTCAATTGACTTTTAACTGTTGTTTTCTTGTGACAGTTACGTGGTGTTTCCATTATCTTTAAACCTCTTTTTGACTTAACTATTTCAACATTTCAATATTAAAATTCCAGCCAACGCATTCAAACAGAAAAATAAAATAATTCGCAATATGAGCAAATCCATCGCTTCCACACTGTCACACCCGAGATAAGAAGAATCAACGGCCTAATTAACCCGAAATTGCCATCCGTTTAGTGTAATAATATATCTGGTTAATTAGAATTTAATTGAAATCTCTAATTCTTATTCTATAAGAACAAGAAAGTGTCAATTTAACAGCCAACGAAATACTGACACGTTAAAAAGTAAGACAAGAAAAAGTTATATTTGAATCATGTCTGAATCCAATGATGATGTAAAGGAGATGTCAACTGACGTTCCTTCAAAATCTCCAACGCCAAGAAATATCAGTTCAGTAGATAGCGAGTCTTCTGTCACTGCTTTCAATTCTGCTGATTCACCAATCGTGCTGGCTTCTCAAGAAACAGAGGTTACTCAATTTCCAAAAGACGACAGTCCCTCCAAAGCTGAACCCCAAAAGAAACTGAAGGGCCAAATGACTTTTGATGACTTTAAATCTATCAAAGTTTTACCATCAAGTGAAGATAATGGGTCACTTCGAAGATCACACCGTATTAAAGTCTCTGTCTTAAAGAAGAAAGAAGACGACGCCATTAGAGAACAAAAAAGAATCCGTGATTTAGAGAAGGAGGTAGCATTGAAAAAGCTTCAGCCCAAGGTTAAAAAGGCAAAGACTAACAAGCAGCCAAAGATAAAAATTAAAGTCAAGATGAAGTTAAATGAAGAAGATGAAAGCAAGATAGATTCTGAAGAACCAAAGAAAAATGATAAGATGGATGTTACAACTACCAAATTTAAACCAATAAAACCTGCTAAGAAACCAAAAGAGGAGAAACCCAAAGTTTTTAAGCCAAGATCGCAAATTTCAATGGATTTATTGCATCTCAAAGCAACTTTAACAAGAATTAATGAAAAGGATTTATATACTAAAAACTGGTGTTCTGCTATTCCTTTATACAACAAATTACACAATATAGAAGAAAACGAGGATATAAAATTGAACGAAGTTTGGAAAGAAGAGTTTTCTGGTTTCTTAAAACCTCTTCCATACGCTGGTAAAATCATTAAAATGATGTCCTTTATCAATAAATTCCAAAAATTCTTAAACTCTAATGAGTTACAAACATTGTCCTTCCAAGATTTCGAAAATGGGTTAAATATTAATGAAAGTACTAAGGAAATCTCTGAAATTAAACATTGTCAAGATAAGATGAATTTCTTATTTTACAGTTTATTAAGGCTCTTATTTGATAGTAACGTCAATGTTGCCACATTTAATCATTTTATGAATTTAGGTCATCCATTTAGCAGATATATTACCATGTTACGTAGAAACTGCTTTGAATGGGGGATTGTTAAGGAATGGAGAGATATTGAAACTGGTGGGTTCTTCACCACTGGGTTAGATAAAATGGGGTTACATGTTTTAAAACCAAAGGATAAAGTGATCATTCTAGATAGCTTGGTAACTTATCTTTTATCCCAATGTATTCCTGTTCATGATGCAATTCAAACTATAAACCATGATAAAAAGGATTTAGGCATTGAGGATGAAAGTTTCTATGTTTCTAGATATCTATTGGAAGGTCCAACAAAGACTGTCGAATCTTTTGGCTCCTTATGTGACCAAGTTATCTTTCATTTAGATAGAAAAAGGCTTAACATGATCAAAAAAAAGAGAGTAATGAAGGATGATTTCAAAGAACAATGCAAGATGCTAAGAGAATGTAAAGATATTCTAAAAAATATATCTACAGAGGACGATAAGAACAAAATTATCATTTCGTTGTATGACAAATGGTTAGTATTATTTGAAGGTTTAATCTTGGACAATCCTTTGAATAACCCATATGGTGATGACTTATACACACTAAGACTTTTAGACTTCTTTGTTGGTGCTGTTCCCGAAGTTGGTGAATTTTATTTACCGCAATTACACGTACTTCAACCTTCTAGTGATTTCAACATCTTCAAGGATGTTGTTACTTTATTAAATCTTTTTGAAAGGTTTGAAAACAATCAAATCGATACCATGACCTTATTTGAAGAATTCTATGGAACTGTAAGCAATCAATTTAAGTTGTTATTCTACGATAAGACAAAAATATTATCAGAATTACTAGGCTATTCCCAACCACATATTAATTCAAACAGTAATTACTGGTTTGAAATCTGTAATGATACTAAATCTTTGCAACTATTCATTGACACGTTAGATAAGGTCATTTCAGATTCAGCTGCTGACTCTGCCTTCTCTAATTTGCTTCGTGCTCCCGAAAAAGTTGAAACTAAACAAAACTTCATTGTCCTAAAGGATTACTTATCCAAAATTATTAGAATCTTAAAAGAGGTTGAAAGCTCAATTGAATTGTGCAAAACGATTGCGCCTGGAAGAGGGAGATTGAGAAGTAGTTCTAGAAGAGAGATCAAACCTGTTACAAGAGAACCAAGTGAGGTATATGAAGAAGAAGAAGAATTTGATGATGTTGTTATGGACCCAATCGAAGAACCAGCTGATGAAGATTATGAAAATCAGGAAGATGCTTTAAGTGAATATGAAGAAGAGGAAGAGGATAAAACTACGAAAGAAGAAAGGAAAATTAAGGATGACTTGAACAGTAACATTACTGCATTTGACGAACAAATAAGTTCAAATAATGTTAGGTCTAGAAGATCAAGAAGAAATTAGGATATAGAAATAATAAAGTAAATAACTACTAAAATTTATGTATATACAGGTAAAGACAATAAATTACACAACCTAAGAAAATGTTATTATATGACATTATTATTGAGTTGGGCTATTTTTTTTCATAGCAACTATATACATCTAACTATATACTTTGTATTCATTTAAATAAACAAAACACAATAAACAACTAAGGTTAAATTACAAATATGGCTCTCATATCTTAATTTATTCGTTGATTGGTAATTGGATATCTTCCTTTTGTTCTTTTTCCTTCCTATCGCATCTGAGTAAATCTTTATTCTTACTAGCAGCTTTGACAATCAATGCAAATGCATCTTGAGTTAAACATGATTTCATTCTCTTTTGATCTTGTGTTAACTTCATCATTCTATTTTGAGATTGGACCCTTAGATCTTTTAAGGATTGTGTAATAGTTTCGATTGGATCCAATGGAGATTCTTCGATATCAATATCAGATTCAGCGCCTTCTTCAGGTGATAAGTATAGATTCTTCAATTGTCTAATTCTGTTATTAATCATTACCAATTCAATAGCATCACGTAACTTATGACGTAGAGAGAAACCTTTCTTAACACCTGGTAAGATATTAGTGTCTCTGTGTTCAACATGTTTAGCAACGATCCATTCATCTTGTAATAATACTGTAGCAGTTGGTCTTTCATTTGGATCCATCATCAATGCTCTTAAAATAAAATCTTTAGCCTCATCAGAAATATCATCCCAATATGGAGAATGGAAAGTTACGGGATATCTGTGTCTAGTACATTCTTCTAAGAACCCTTCAACATTTTCTGCAATGAATGGTGAATACCCACACAATAATGTATATGTAATGACACCCAATGACCAAATATCACATGGTTTACCATGACCTTCATCAGTTAAAACCTCTGGGGCCACATAACCCAATGACCCAGCAGCTTTATAAATTAAATCATTATTATCATCTAATTTTTTGGCAATACCTAAATCTGCTATCACAATTTGTGAGTCTGGCGAGTTGTCAATATATAGAACATTTTCTGGTTTTAAATCCCTGTGAACAATATTCTTAGAATGCATATATTCCACTGCTTTTAACATTTGAACCACAATATCAATAGCATCGCCTTCAGTAAATTTACCTCTTTGTAAGATTCTGTCAAATAATTCACCACCAGTGGCCAATTGGGTAACAATATAAAACTTATCCTTAGATTCAAACCAATCTTTGAATTGAACAATGTTAGGGTGACTTAATTGTTGTAACATTCTTAATTCATCATATAAAGATTGAAATTCCACACCCTTCCCTTTCAAAGCCTTCTTTAAAATGACTTTCACAGCCACTTCTTCATTTGTATCCAACTTTTTAGCCTTTCTCACCACACCAAAGGTACCAGCACCTAATGTTTTACTAAACTCATAATTTGATCTGTTGATATATGAAGGTGGTTGACCTGCTAATCTAGTGATAATTTTTGACATCATATGTCCCTTGATAATTTCTGGCTTAACAACACCATGTTCGTCTACTTCTTCTACCATTTTGTGTAGTTGTTATTTTTTTTTTTATTGATATAGTTATCGTCTAATAATAATATACTTTTCACTAAGTAACTTTTAGTCTTTTGATTTGTACTTTGATTGTATATCTTCAAGTCTAACTCCCCTTTTACTTAGCCCTTTTTTGAATTCATCTTCAAATATTTTCAACATTTCAACATTTCAACATTTCAATATTTTAAAAACTCAAATATTGAGGCGCCATCAATTTTTTTGAAATGATCCAAACTTCATTTAGTGAGTTGTATATAGAGAGAAGAAGTAAGAAGCAATAAATTTGTCACGTGTGAGATCATAAATCATGATATTAAAAGAAAATATACATTTTAAATTTAAATATTGGTATAAAAAAAGTTTTCGTGTACTTGAAACTGGTGGAAATATTATTATGTGTTGTAGTTTTTTTTTTTTTGTTTGTAATTTTGTATTAAGAGTTATTAGTTCTTTTCATCAGCATAAGGACCTTCATCGTCGTCATCAGCTTTACCATTTAGACTCAATTGGAAATAGTCGTCAGCATTATTAGCATCTTGTAAAGTACCTAAATCACCAGGAGTCATATAGACTGCATTACCAACACTATGAGTTCTTTCTCTTGGAGAACCTGGTACACTCATTGGTCTGGCTATCTTGATCTTTTGAGAACCTGTTAAAGAGTCCATATTAGCATCACTAACTTCTTCACCGACTAATTCTCTAAATTGATCAGGATAAGCCCTTCTTAAGGCCAATTGTCTAGCTTTAACATATTCTAAACCCATTCTCTTCCAATCTAATAAATCTGATAATCTTTCAGTTCTATTTCTTTGGTTAATTCTTTGTCTTCTTGTCTTTTTACAGAATTCTTCCATATAATCAACTAATTGTTCAACAGATTCTTCTGGGTTCTTAAATCTACGATCCACAATATAAATACCATAATCTTTAGCCTGATTTGTTTCAATTAAATCTTCCATATAAGCACCAAATCCAGATAAATTAGTAGTAACAGATGGAACACCCATAACTGTACATTCAGCTGGAGTATAACCCCATGGTTCATAATAAGATGGGAAAACACCTAAATGACAACCACGAACAAATTCATCATAATCTAAACCTAAGACAGGATTATTTGCATTTAAAAATTCAGGATGGAAAATAACTTTAACTGGATCATAAGAGTTATTAAATAATTGAACATGTCTAATTTGATTTAAGATTGGATCATTAGCATCATCAACCATATTATGTGTCACCACGGCAGGTAATTCATTTGGAGCTCTTCTTAAACCTAATACTCTTTTCTTTAATAAGATTTTATCAGCAGGTTTAATTAATTCATCTAAATCTGTTGGAATTTCAGCTCTTTCACCATTATTTGGGAATCTAATAGCATGATCAAATAATCTTTTACCAATGTTTTTTGTCACTTCATTAACAGTATTTTCTAAAGATTTTACCACAGCTTGACCCTTTAATTCTTCCACAGTAAATGAATTAGTCTTAGCTGGCATAATAATGAAAGCTACAACAGTTTTCTTTGAACCAGAAACTTTTAATCTATAATTCAAACGGGCTAAAGCTTCAATAAACATATCAGCACCTTTATTTTTATATTCATATCTCCCAGCAATAAAGAAATATAAAGTATTATCTAAATCAAAATCAAAACAACCATGGAAATGACCTCTAATAAAATCATTAATCTTTTCCTTTTTTAAAGCATGTAAATTTTGGAATTCATGAACAGCTTGAAATTTAACTACATTAATACCATTTGGTAAGATACCATCTGGTTTTCTTTTTAAAAGATGTTCGGCTTCTAAAGCAGTAATTTGTGAAACCGTAGTAAATACATCGGCAGTATGTGCAGCGGCTCTTTCAATACAATATCTATGATAAATACCCCTTTTACCAGCTTCTTGATCAACATCAAAATATTGTAAATTATTATAAAAATCAACATCACCAGCGGCACATAAATATCTACCTAATAATGTTGCATGAGTGGTAAAAATTGTGACCACATCAATTCTTCTCTTTCTACATAATGGTAATGCTACACCAGCTAACCATTCATGGAAATGAGCAATAATTGCATGATTTTGATCTTCTGCAGCTAATTCACCAAGAAACCATGCAACAGTATAACCAAAAAGGATTGCATCATTAGTTTCAGAATCACCTTCAGGAGATGGAATTCCAACAAGAGACCACAAATCAGCTTTCCATTCATCTAAATAATGTCTAACGGAATCTAAATCGAATAAAAGTACTCTTGGACCACCTTCAATTAACCATCTACCATAAATAAAATTAACACCACGATTTTTCATAGATTTTAAAGTATTTTGAATTGGTTTTAATTCATCGGGAAAGATATCTTCATCTTCCCATTGTTGAACTTCGACTTCTGATTGATAAGTTGATTTATTTAATGGACCAATAGCACAATAATTATCTTTATATTGTGCTACAGTAATTGGAGCTTTAGATTTTAATACAGAATAAATACCGCCTACACGATTAGCCACTTCGGTAGCACATTCGAATAAAAGATGATTTTGAATATCACGAGTCATCTTTTCTTGCTTTTTCTGTTCAGTTAATAATACCTTATATTGTATACAATAATGTTTTTTACAGACTTCTTAGAATGTAATAATAAACTTTTCAAGAAAGAAATAATACAACAAACCCAATTGTAAAGTTGCAATGTGTTAAGAATTATAAGACTTGACAACCCCGCCACATCCTTTATATATTTCATGCCAATCTTTCAAATAACGAATATAAATAATTTGTTACTGGCTCCCCCTTGTAAAAACTCCCAAAATTGCACATTTTCTAAGAAAATAAAACTGAAAAAAACAACAACAAAAAACAACAATGCCCTCCCCACGCAAACTCCACGATTTCTATTGTTTTCTTTTGTCTTGTGTACTCGAGCAGCGGACAGAACAATACCAGATCTAAGGTTAACAATAGACCCAAATGCAGCCATAAACAGGGGAAGATCGGCCACCCCCTTCTTCGGCAAGGTATTGTTCTCCTTCCTCATTGGGGAAAAGCACCAGTAAATTACAATATACAGATATTATTATTATTATTATTATTATTATTACACAAAGAATAGGATGGGGTGTTAAACCATATATGTAAATAAAGTTTAGAGGGACGTACTTAAGATATATACGGCAGTATGTATGCCTACTTTTACTGCAAGTCTAAAGAAGGATCTTCTGAAACCATGATTTGCGACTATGTAATATGTTAAAAAAGAACAGTTTATTTGTTGGGGATATATTATATATAATATTATATAAAAAATAGTATTTTTATTGATATAGAGATATGTATAACGTATTATGATTATTATTCATATATTTATAGGGTTCATTATTGTGTTACAAATTGTAAGAAGATCAAAAATATAATAATATGAAAAAGAAAAGGAGAGTGAGTGTATTAATCCCAAATGGTAAAATCTTGTAATTCTGTAAAACCATCTTCAATACGTGGCATAAAGAAATCCATATCCATATTATTATTACCCATTTGTCCATTTTGTGACATCATGGATGGAGAATTACTTGTACTATTATTATTTGTTGTATTAGTAGTAGTACCCATATTACTCATGCCATTATTATTATTATTTGGAATATTATTATTCCCATACATATTATTATCATTATTATTATTAGTATTATTATTAATGATATGATTGTTATGTGGACTATTAGTACCTGTATTATAGTTCGATGTACTATTATTACTAGTAAGACTACCACCATATGGTGAAGTAGGATTATTCATACCATTCATCATACCATTCATATCATAACCATTCATATTTGTTGCATTATTTAAATTATTAATTTCTAATAATGGATTAAATTGTGTAATGGCTTGAATAACACTTGTTGGATCAAATAATTCATTTAAATTTGAATTACCACTATTACCAGCAATTTCATTTAACATGGCAGAATTTGGTAAATCTGGGAATCCATTATTCATCATATTATTTGATAAACCAAAATTATTATTATTAATCATATTATCTGGTTGTCTTGTAATTGGGGTACTTGAATTAGAATTAATAAGACCTTGAGCTTGTAACATTGGAACAAATGGTTGTGGTGGTTGTGGAATACCACCAAGACTATTATTATTATTATTATTATTATTATATTGTGCCATGTTTGGTTGTGGTAAATTATTATTATTATTATTATTCTTATCATTATTACTCATATTACCAGATATACCAAAATTATTTGGCATCGTCATGGTTTCAATTAAATTATTAATAGAATTTATTATTGGCAATGGTGGAATCATATTAACACCATTATTAACCAATTTATTATTACCACCTTGGTTGACAGTAATATCATCACCAACAACAACATTCTTGTCATTATTAGCAGAAACAGCCTCAGATAAATTTAGTTTTCTTCTCTTTTCATCTTGATGTTCTTTCTTAATTTCTACTCTTCTAATATTACTATTAGTATAAGTAATTGGTTTATATGATGATTTAATTGGTGGTAATTGTGTAGTAGCAGGTGTTGCAGAATATTTTGGTGAAACAAAACCTAAAGCATCTTGGAATACAGGACATCTTGATAATTGATCATTATCACCAGAAAGTACCATTGATGGAACATTCTTGAAAAAATTTGAAATATTTGGATGTTTCCAATGTGTACCATTAGATTCTGTCTTCTTCATTGATGAATGACCACCTAATAAAGTAATAAAGAACCCAGTAGATCTAGAGGTTCTACTTGCATATGGATATTTAACAGCAACTTGTCTAGTTAAATCTTCAAATAATTGCATTCTTGCAATTAAATTTTCACTTAATTGTGCATCTGTAACATTTTCTAAATTAATATCATTAATAACATTTGGATTAATTTCTGATAAATTAGTCACTGCAGCTTTACTTGGTGGAATTTCTTCAGTGTTTGAATCTGCATCAGATTCTTCACCACCACTATTAGTGAATAAATTTTGATTAATACCACCAATTGGACCACATTTAGCACGTAAAGTCAAACACACAATAAATTGTAAAGCACGATGACCAATATCTAAACAACCAGGAGATAATAAAACATTACTATAATCAAAAATAGTTGAATATGATCTTGGCGTCTTTCTCACATTACTGAAAAAGATTAAACAATTTCTGTACCCATCTAGGGCGAAATTTAAAGTTTCTTGGGCATATTTCTTTGTCACTGTAATAGTACCACTATCTTGAGAACCCAATGGTTCATAATGAGTAAATAAAATATAATTTAACAAATATAATATCATTCTCAAAGTTAAATGTTTGGTGAAAAACAATGCTTTGGTAGTGGATTCATGAGGTAATTCAAATTTCTTCTCAATATTATTGTTGGTACTGTTATTTGAAACTGGAGCAGAATCGTGTCCAAGAGGTGACGGGGTAGCAGCGCTTGAAGATGGTGTAGAAACAGCTTCACGAGCTAAAATATCTTCTAAACTTGGTAACCCATAACTATCATCAGCATATTCTTGATAACTGACAGAAGCTTCAGAAGTGTATAACAAACTCTTGTTAACTAGATCATTAATAATATCACTGACATTTTTTTTACCATAGGTTAACTCTTTTAAGGATTCGATTAAAGCATCCAACTCAAATTTTCTAACATTTTTGGCCAAGAAAACGTTTAAGATATGATTTAAAACAGCGATAATAATTAAGTCAATTTGCCAAAATAAAGTGAAATTTTTAATAATGACCAATTCCTTAATATCACGAACATAATCAATCTTAGAAGCAGAAGGTAATTTGGTATCACTAAAATCCTTCATATTCCTTAATAATCTTGGGGAACCTAAAGCTAAAGATTGCTCAACATCAAGATGAACAATGAAGTACCAAATTTTTCTCCAGGTATGTTTAAATCTTTCGGTAGCAACTTGATTATCTTTATTTTTTGATTCACCTTCATTAGTTTCACTACCTTCTTCTGGTGCTTCAGTAGTAGCTTCTTTTAATGTTGTACCACTTTCTTTGTTATGATATGTGGAAACAACATTTAATTGTGGAAAATTATCAGGATCTCTATGTAAACCACAACTGAATGCCATTTGGATAATAGAAGATAATAAAATTTGATTAGATTCATTATCATGTGCATTAGAATCAGAAATACTATGAATTGCATTCTTCTTTGGAACGACAAAACCTTCAGTTGGAGAATTACTCATATACATCTTATAAAACACTGCAAATTGAATTGTAGTTAAATTAATGTTATTGTTGGAAATCGAAGAAATTTTATCAAATTTAATCAAATAATCTTTCACTAATTCTAAACATTCAACAGGAGTTTCATAATTGATGAGAACACCATCTTCCTTAATATTAGCAGATGAGGAAAATGAGGAAGCAGAAGAAATAGAAGCTGGAGAACCAGGACTACCGATATTATTAGTGTCAAAAGCCCCCAATTTAAGTTCACATCTATTAGCTGGTAATGATAACCAAGTTAATCTTAAGATAAGGATCATAATACCTAAATGACAATAATCAGATGGCTTACTAACTTTAATTTTCAATGGAGATGGATCGATAGTTAATGTATCGACATGAGAGCTTAAAATTTCTTCTAAATGGTTTTTGAAATTTCTTTCATCTATAATTGGAATAATTGGATAAATATGTTTGAAGAATTTATTAACGAATTGGAATATAATATGTCTTGGTGGTAATAATTTAGCTACTCTCTGAATAATTTCTTTATGTGACATAGAGTCATAATCAATTTTTCTAAGGTGTGTAGCATTTAATTTTGTAATAGGTGGTAAGATTTGTCCCTTTTCATGTCTAATAGAAGGATTCATATTATATGGAATTGGACGTTTTCTTGATGAATTTTTATGTTTACTATGAGAAGAAGAGGTGGTGATTGGTGGTGATTTTAAAGGATGTGGAGTAGGTTGACTTTCAGTGGCGACTGCACCGGTAACTGGACATCTGAGTGGTGTTTCAGAAGCAGCGGGGGTAGCAGCTTGACTGTTGTCAGTGGTAGAAGTTTGTTTAGGAGTGGATGATTCTTGATTTTCCTCATTCTTAACTACAGTTGAAGATAACGTAGATGGGGCTTTTTCTAAATCATCATAAGTTTGACCTGTAACTGGACATTTTAATGTAGAATTGTCTGTACTTGCATGTAAAGGGTGTGGTGCCTTCATACCATTTGGTAAAGGTCTATTATTACTCTCAATTGGACATCTACCCGGTAATTTCAAAGGTCTTTTCTTTTGACTATGTTTATTAAGCATCATTCTTTGAGAATACCAGCCATTAACTTTTTCTCTAATATTAAAGATATGACCCCATAATAATTTTAAATATGGATCACCTTTCATGATAGCCAACCAATGTGTAGCACCTAAATGAATTGTACCATTATTTTTAATATGTAACATATCGAATTGTTTAGTTAAATCTAATTCATCATTATCATATTTATCTTTTGGGTTTAAGATCAATCCATTATCAGTTGTAGGATTATTGATTTGGTTATTATTATCTTTAAATCTCATATCTTCATTACTATTAGCAATACCATGAGGAATATTGATATTATTATTGTTATTGTTGTTGTTATTGATGTTATTATTATTATCATTCCCAGTGTTATTAGTATTATTATTATTAGTTATATTATTCACATGTGAACTCTTATGAGTTGAATCTGATGGACTTCTAACATCTGGGGTTCCATTTGCAGTAGAAGTAGAACTTGCATGTAATTTATTTAAAGTCCTTTCTAAATATTTAACTCTTTCTCTTAAATTTTTCAATTCAGTATCCTTTGATAATTCTCTTTCAGCTTCTTCAGCCCAAGATTGTTCCATATAATGACATAAATGAGCCACACCTGTCTTAGTACATTGATTACAATGTGGACGAGTCTTATCACATTTAACTTTTCTCTTTCTACAAATGGTACAACTTAATGGAACTCTATTACGTTTTCTTTTAATTTTTGAATCTTTACTATTACGATCATTTGTGGAACCTTTATCATTATTCATTTGGCCATCATCATTTTGTGAAGAACGAGATGCTTCAGCACCGATCATATCCATAGGTGTGATCTGCATTATTAAATTTCGTGAAATAATATAGTTAATATTATTATTATTAATAAAAAACGAGATTAACGCCACAAAAAAAGTCACAATAACAGAAAACGAACACAGAGAGAGGAAAATTTAAAGATATAAATAATTACTCTCACAGTATATGTCTAAGTACTATATGGTATTGAGTCTATGTTTATAGATTTCTAAATATTACGTTCTGTAGGAAAGCAGAAATAGCTTTTTTAGAGGTAAAATTGAAAATAATAAAAAAACAAAAACCGGACTCTTGGTTAAAATATCACAAAATTCTTGACGCGAGCGAATGTATCTCTTTAATGATAGTGTTCCGGTTAATAGATATATTTGTCTAATTATCCTTGTAGGATATCTATGTTTTGTTAAAGTCTATATTAATAGTTATCTACGTCTTCTTAATATCATATAATTTTAACCCTCATTACTAACATTTTCAATTTCACATTTATTTTATTTTCAAAATCTCATCTTCAAAAAAAAAGCGATTTTTCCAAAAAAAAAAAAAACGAAAATTAAAAAAAAAAACGGAAATCCTTTGATCACGCCAGACGAAGAACGGGACCTGAAAATGGAAATTTCTACGAGCTTTGACCGGGTGACAGTAGTTTCTTACTTCAAATGTTAATCATAAATAGAAAGTGTCACAAACTAGAACAAAAGTTAATGAGACATTATTAAATACACTGTTGAATGCATTGTTATATACTATCATAACTACAAGATATTAAAAAAAGATATGGGGTATAATAGAGGTACTCAAAATTCTAAGAAGAGTTATCATAGTCAGAATAGCGTTGAGAATTTAAAAAAGCAAGAAGGACTTTGGAAACGTTTGGTTCATCATCATAGTAAATCATGTAATAAAAGTGGTCATAATTGTAAATTAACAAGAATAACAAATAAATGTAGGAGAATTAGAGATAAATTTAGTTCTGATAAAATTGAAGAAAATGAAAATATTAAAGAGGGACCAAAATTGTTACTAAATTTGTATTCAAATGATAATACAATAAATTTTGAAAACAGTATAATAAGTAAAGAGAAGAAATTTGAAATTATTGATTTGATCAATAATAATAATTCTTCACCTATTAGAATGTCAAGATTTACCTCAAAAGATAGAATATTTAACACTGAAGGTGAATTTGTATCAAAGACATATTCATGTCCACCAAGAAGTTTTAGTACCCTTAATAGTAAACAAACACGATATAAGACTGTAATCAAAAAAGACGTACCAATTCAAATAAGGAATAATAATATTGACCACTCAAAAGAAAATATAGTTCCCAAATCGTATACAAGTTATAAACAGAGAAGTTTAACCGTTGGGAGGAGAAATAGTAATATCAATTTCAAACATAAAGATAAAACAATCACAAATTTACATAATAAGAAGATAAGTAAACTACCACCAATCAAAAAAAATGCTCAGCCAAGAAGAAAAATAACTCCAACAACACCACCATTAAAACCAATTCAATGTTCTACTCAGGCTTGGAAATTATTGGATGATTATGATAAATATGTTAAGGAGAAAGAAAAAGCTCTCAATTTACAAGATAGTAAAAAATCATTAAGAGGTAAACAAGACGACACATTTTTCTGATATATATAATGTTGACATTTTTAATCATATAATGAACTTTACTTAATATTTATGTTGGTATTACATGTGTTTTCTTATATTCTCTCTTTATATATATCCATTTTTTTTTTTTGTTTATTACTTTTCCCAAAGCGGAAAACTAATTAATTCCACTGAAAAAAATAAAAAATTGAATATCCCATTTGAGAGATGACAGCATATATATTTAAAGTGGTTGCTGCAATACAAGGAGAATTTAAATACCAGAAGGTCACAATAAACTAATTGATAACCTCCGATTATAACAATAGCATAATGATTAATACAGTTGATTTAGATTTACCTAAAGCTTTAAAACTAATAAGGACGTTAGAAACTCAATTAAATGAAATTAATATGGTTAGTAAAGAATATGAAAATGAAATGGAAAATGTTCTTCGTGAATTACAAAATGAAATTTCAAAATTAGAGCAAGTTAATAAAGAATATCATATTACTGGAAGAAATTTAGAAATTAGAGTGGAAGAATTAGAATCAGAGAACTCATATTTATCCCAAAAATTAATGAACGTGGTGAATCAAAATGATAAATTAATGGAACATAACGTCTTACTAGAACATGAAGTGTATGACCTTAGGAAGTATGTTGATTGTGAATCCTTGAAGAGTATGTCAAGTGACAAATCTTCTCCTTCTTCATTTTGTTCAACTAGTTCGCTAACTGTTTCCACTAAAGGTTCATCTTTATTAATTAAACCAGTATTAGGTAAAAATATCGACAATCAACATGGTCTAATACCGACAATTAAATTATCTCATTCCACTATCATGACTACAACTGCGCCAATGTCTCTTTCAACATGATAATCTCCTATATACATATATATTCATAACAATCTATATCAATTTAAACAAATAACTATCTGTTTACTTTATACTGTTTTTTTATTTATTTATTTACCTGTATTGCTTCATTCAATAAGAATATTTATATGTGGATTTATATATGTATGTTTGAACGTGGTTTTAGATAGTTAATAATTGAAGCAATCCATTAACATGATTTTTATACCAAATTACAGTATCGTATAAGACTAATTGTTTAATACGTTTTTCATATGATAGCCAATGTTTAAAATATTTCCATACCCATGATATAGACCATTTAGACTTTTTATTATTTACAAATTCTTGATCTAATTCTTCGATTTCTTCATCAAATACCGTCTTAGCACAATATTGGGTCATAATTAAAAAAGTTCTCTCTGGCCCCAAAGGATTCTGTAAACATTCATCTAAATATCTAGTTAAATCATTTGTTTTCAAAATCAAGATAACAATCTTTGGAATACGTGATAAGATACCCATAATATCTGCTAAGAAAGTACCTTCCAAAAGACCACTAGTCATTTCACTAATCTCTTCATTACTACGTCTCTTGGATATATCATAATTCATTACAAAATCAATGCTGCGTCCTGTTACTGCGGCAGCAAATAATGGGAATTCTTCATCAGTAATATTAGCAAATTTCTTAGCATATTTCTTCATTCCTTCTTTGTTTTTATCTAACAATGCTAACCAAAATTTAGCATAGTCTCTTCTTACTGTTGTGTTTGGATAACGATATAGCCCATGATCAAACAAAATAATTTCAAAGTTATGTCCATCTTTAGACTTCTTTGGTAAGGCTTTGATAGCTAAATTACCACCATGTGGATCACAATGTAACCCAACATTAGGAGTAAAAATCATATTATTGAAAATATGTGAAAGACATGAAGAAATCTCAGACCTTGAAATATGATGTTGATCAATGTAGTTCAAGTCATCTAATCTTGAACCTTCCAAATATTCCATAATTAAAATTCTTTTATCTGCTTTAATAACTTTGGGTATTCTCAAAGCAGTTAACTTCTTAAAATTCTTGAAATATTCAGCAGTATTTATTGCATTTTGTGCTTCTTTGGAGAAATCTAATTCATCATAGATGGAGGATTGTAATTCGTCACCTAACCATGTTAAAGGGTATTCTGGGAAAACAATATCCATACAATAAAACACTGTTTTAGTTAACCAGACATCAACAGGTATATAATCTTTCAATTCCGGATGTTGACACTTAATTGCGACTTTTTGACCTGTCCTCTTCATTGTCCCAACATAAACTTGAGCTAACGAGGCAACGCCAATAGGTTTTGGGTTCACATCTTCAAATAAATCATGCATGCTAATATTCATATCATCTACAAACAAATCTTCGATGCTTGATAGTGAGGATTCAGGACATTGATCTTGCAATGGAATCATGGTTTCTGTCCATTGTTTGGGAAGCAAATAAGTCATAGCACCAATGTGTTGACCAAACTTAATGAAAATACCACCATTGGATTGTAAAGCGTGCAGTGTAATCAATGCACATTTCTTATGGCAACGTTCTAATTCAATCATTCTTAAATCTTTATCCGTAAAGGTTGTATTTAAAACTTTCTTATAATGGTAAAAACATCTTAATGTAGCTTGACCAACGATGGTAACTCTTTTAGTTGTGAATATAATGTATTGTGATGAATCATGAACTGTTTGGTTGGCGTTATATAGTATCACAAATGTAGTTGTAGCACCGAAAAAGTTTATAGTCTTTTTATTTCGTGAATAAAAGGACCCTCTTGTTGTTATTGATGGATTCGGTTTTAACGTTTTTGCTTGTTTAAACAGGCTTTTTGTGTGGAAGGAGTTTTGTTGTTTGAAAGTTCGAAAAAACGGTAGTCGTCTCAACCATATCTTTTGCATTATTAACTAAATCAACTTTATTTTATTTTTGTGATGTTATATAGTTTGTTTTATTTGGTATAACGTAATAGTTTCTCCCTCAAAGAAATATGAATTTAAATTTTGAGCTTTTTCTTAAAATCGAACTTGATTAATCAAATATTGAAGACTCCGAAAATAAGTAAAAGACTAAAGAGAGGTAAGATAAGAGGGATATAAATTTAGAATAAGCATAAAGAATAAATAAAACTAAGAAAATGAATATATATTATATTAATAGACTGATTTTTTTGAAGTTTAATGAACTACAGTTTCACCACTGGTAGTTAACCCAGTGACAATGATTTCACCCAATAAACTATCGATAACAATATCTAGAACGCTATCAAATTTCACAGTGGTCTCGCCTTTAAATAAAATTTCGTTAAAGCATTTCGACAATTCAAATCTATTTAATATTTTCATATCTTCATCATTGACATCAAATTGTATTTCTAACATTGTGGAATTGTTATTATCTTCGTCATGGATAATCTCAGAATCAGAAGGAATCCAAGTTTTCATAGGTAGTGAGATAAAATGCTTGTTATCATGATATAATTCTAAGTTACCCTTGATATTGTTAACTTCGAACCTTTCTGCATTAGTTTCATAAAATGATAAATCTAATAAACCAATAACTGTACCGATAACAGAGAACTTACCATTAGCCCAATGTAATTCCATATCATCGATAATAAAATCTTCAATTAAATCACTTATATTAAATGTAATATTTTGTTTAATAGGAACATATGAAATACCGTCTAGGATATCATTAAGCACATTATTTGGTAGCAATTTGTTCGATAAAGCACCGTCTCTAACTTTACCTTTAGCTTCTACTTCAACCAGTTTTGTTTGATTAAATAACTTATTTAGAAAATTTGTCAACGGTGTAACGATGTTTTCTTCATCTGAATTACACACTTCAATAATTAAAGAGTCCGGTAACGAGCCAACCATATCAAGATTCATTTTTGGTGATAAGAAATCTTTAGAAATATTAATTTTGTCAGTATAAGATATCACATCAGGTAATTCAATTGTAAAGTCGTTATCACAATCAGGCAATTTAACATACCAGTCTAATTCAGGAATAATCATGGCATCCTTTTCAGTAGGAAAATGTAACCATGGTAATCTATTTATAATATACTGAAACCATTTGTTTTGAACACTCTCTGTTTCTATTTGAACATTGAACCCTTCCATAGTGTCCACCATTTGGATACTTTCAAGCGCAATATCTTCACGAAAAAATTCTTTTAAGTTACCGACTTCTTGATCTAAATGTTCCCAGTCAATGATTTTATTCCAATCAATCTTGATATTTTGTAAACTAAATAAAGGCAATACTTGATTAACCAAAGGTAATGATTTAGATAATTTAACATGAAGTAAAGACCATAGATTCAAACCGGCATAATCATGGTTCCAAAGTTTTTTCAATATTCTTAACCCATTCTTAATTTCAGGTTTAATCAAAATGGTTAAATTTAATTCATTTGTGGTACCATTGTGAAGATCTAAACAAAATGGATCCAATATAAACAAAGAACCCAATCTTAAATCATCCTTTCCATCAACTTCTCTGTTATTAAATGTAGTTACATTGTTAACATCAACACAGACGGATCTAACACCCTTTTCACTAATGAATCTAAACCAGGAAGCCTGGGATTCAGAAAATGGAATAGTACTTTGATTTAGTAAATCATAATTTAGCCTGGTTTGTAAACTACAAGACACTTGTAAATATTTTCCCTTTTCAGTATTTAACCCACCTCTTGGTTGGGTCTTCCACCCATCTAAATGAACTTGGTTAATTTGAACTTCTGTAATTTGAGCTAAATTTGATTGAATAGCCTCATCAGAAGGGATATTGTTATGAATCGCATGAACAGTTAGCACCAACACTGCAGCAGTGCATAATCCAGTCAGCAGACCAGTCCACAGGGGCCAATATCTTTTGAAACAGTGTGTTTTCCTTTCGAATCTCACTCCTTCCATATTTTGTTGACTATATCCCTCGGAGTGGGACAATAGTGGTTGCGTTTCGATATCGTGTTCTTCGTGATCGGCAGGCATTGCTATAAATTAATTAAAGATAATAAATGTATATTTCTTTATTCGATAATTCAAAATCAGTGTCTGATTTGTTTTGATTATTAATATATGTTCGATGTCTCACACCCTAATTCTTGACGTCTTCAACTTTGAAAGTGGTCTGAATTTCAAGAAGGAGCTTTCAATTGAAAAATTTTGAATTTAATTTTAAATTTTAAATGCATTGAAAACTTGTCAAGTGATGAGTTGAAACAACTATTAGTAGCTGAGTCTTTATTTGATCAATTCTTAGTTTGGTGTAAAGCAAAAATATCACACTGAAATCGACATGTTATATTTAGTTGGGTTAGGTCTATCCTACAAAGAAGATATCACAGTTCGTGGTTTAGAAGCCGTGAAGAAATGTGAAAGAATTTACTTAGAACATTATACCAGTATCTTAATGGCTGCTGAAAAAGAAGAATTAGAAGAATTCTACGGTAAACCAGTCATCTTAGCTGACAGGGAATTAGTTGAATCTGGTTCCGAAGATATCTTACGTGATGCTGACAAACAAGATGTTGCCTTCTTAGTTGTTGGTGATCCATTTGGTGCTACTACTCATACCGATTTAGTCCTTAGAGCTAAAAAAGCCGGTATCCCAGTTGATGTTATCCACAATGCTTCTGTCATGAACGCTGTTGGTTCTTGTGGTTTACAATTATACAATTTTGGTCAAACTGTTTCTATGGTTTTCTTCACTGATCACTGGAGACCAGATTCTTGGTATGACAAGATCTGGGAAAATCGTAAGATTGGGTTACACACCTTAGTATTACTAGATATCAAGGTCAAGGAACAAAGTATTGAAAATATGGCTCGTGGTAGACTTATTTACGAACCACCTCGTTACATGTCTATTGCCCAATGTTGTCAACAATTACTAGAAATTGAAGAAACTCGTGGTACTAAAGCTTACACTCCAGACACCCCGGCTGTTGCTATTAGTAGATTAGGTGCTGCTAACCAAGGTTTCAAAGTTGGTACCATTGCTGAATTAGCTGAATACGATGCCGGTGAACCATTACATTCTTTAGTCATCTTAGGTAGACAATGTCATGAATTGGAAGTTGAATACTTATTAGAATTTACTGACAACAAGGAAAAATTCAAGAAGGATGTTGCTGCTGATCAAGAGTACTTCAAGCCTCCTGCTTGGGTCCCACCTGCTGAAGATGAGGATGACGAATAAATGATATAGAAATACTCTCTTTTGTATAATATTAATATACTGAAAACAATATTTTACTATGTATTTTCAAATTTTATATAGTGGAATTTTAAAAAAACATTGAAATTTAAACAGGCAGTTGAAGAAAGGTGAAAGGTCTCGGAACCTGTTAAGTGGTATCGTTTGAAGAAGACACGAAAGAATTCAATTGGTTACAATATAGCAATAACAAAGCATTAAATAAGAACATGTCTCAAATAAAATATCTGTTGTTGATTTCCAGACAAGGGAAGATTAGAATGATGAAGTGGTTTATTCCACTTACCAGTAAAGAAAAGACTAAGATCATTAATGAATTAACACAAACTATCTTGGCCAGAAAGCCTAAGATGTGTAATATAGTGGATTATTCTGATTATAAAGTGGTTTATAGACGTTACGCAAGTTTATACTTCATCGTGGGTATTACACCAGATGTCGATAATGAATTGCTGACTTTAGAATTGATCCACAGATACGTCGAAACATTAGATTCATATTTTGGTAATGTGTGTGAATTAGATATTATCTTCAATTTTACCAAGGCATACGATATATTAAATGAAATGATCATGTGTGATGGTTCTTTAGCGGAATCAAGTAAGAGAAATATTCTACAGACGATAGCCACAATGGATAGTATGGATGATCATGATAAACTAGATAGAGTGTTAAGCTAATTTACAATTATGTATATAAATTATTTAACTTCATAATGTCACTAATAGTATTACAATTAATATGTTTTTAAAAAAAAGTCCCTTTTATATATAGTTCTATTTATAAGTTGTTATGGGATGAATCCTGGAAGAAACAATGCCATAAATGTTTACTTGATACCAATTCTGTCGAGTTCTCACTGATCTCTAGTTCTTCATCATCCACAGTAGCATCAAATTCGTCGGACCCTTCTCTTTCTTTAATTTGTTTAGAGCTTGATAATTTCTTATTATTTTCTAAAATACTCTTATATCTGAAGATATTTTCTTCCACAGAATCACGAATCATAAAGTTCCATACAAAAGTTTCTTTTGTTTGGCCAATTCTGTAGTTTCTACTCATAGCTTGTAATTCGTCATTGTGACTAATAATGGGATCCAATAAAAAAATATGTTGAGCATTTAAAAGGTTTAAACCTGCACCCAAAGATTTTACATTCAATAATAAACAAGTAATATCACTGTTTTTCTTAAATTTATCAATGGTATTACTAACTGATTTAACATTTGATAAACAAGTTAAATGGAGAATATGATTAATCTTCAATATTTTGGTAATAATCTTTAAGAATTCAAAATTTTGAGAGTAAATTAAAATCTGCGGAGACGGTTGGTTCTCGGTCGCTGCCTTGAGTTTCAGGTACAATATTAATTGAACCATAAAATCTATCTTGGCACCAAAATGTTCCTTGATATTTATTTTGATCACTTCATCCATTTCTGGGAATCTTTCATATTTACCCTTAAATAATAAATCATCGACACGTGGTTTAGAAAGTATGGGAGGGGTACCTTTCTCGCTCACTTTATCCTTAATGGTTTCGGTATTAGATTTATCTTCAATAACAGACACATTCTCAGGTTCTTTGTTTTTAAATTTGAAATTATATAACTCTGCATTGTTTGTTTCAATCTTACAAATTGGACATGTCTTCTTATTTCTTAACCAATTATGGATACAATCATGACAAAAGAAGTGACCACATTTAATAATAGAACCATCATGAATAATACCTAAACAAATTGCACAGGTAAAAGACTTTTCACTTTCAATTAATTCTTTAACTTTGGCCAAATTTTGTAAGTATTTAATTCTCGATTCCACTTTGGAAATTTTGATCAAGTTCTCGTTATAACGGCTATCATTCCTTATACTTTTCAAAATATTGTTCTTTGCCAAAGGTTCTAATTGAATTAAAGAAACTAAAGAATCAGAGATCTTTTGTAATTGACTATAGTATTCAACTTTAGCATTATAAATCAAGTTTAAGGTTTTGATTGATTCTTTAACTCCTTTTATTTCTTTCAGAATACGTGGAATTTCTTTATTGTATTGGAGTAGGTAGTCTTCGAACGACTCAATATTTTCTTTTTTGTTAGAAGATGAACGAACAACCTTGGCATTTTTTAAATCATTAAAGACAGATTTTAGAGATGCACCTTTATCGATTAAAATTAAGTTGTGAAGTAGTTCCGAATGGTATTCGGAGTAAGTAGGATCAATTTGAACGAATTGTTTTTTGTTAAGTTTTATTAATTCATCTTCAGATGATACAATAATTTCTCTATTTTTTAAAATCTCTTCTAAACAGTGTAAAATACCAAATACTTTATCTTGGTCTTCTAATGAAGTGTTATATTCCTCAGCTTTCTCATCTTCATTGGTTTCATCATAGTCTTTTGCAACAGGTTTATACAAAAATTCAATTAATAATTTCAATAATTCATTAAATTGTCGACTTTGATTGTTTAATAAATATATCATCAAGGATAGTGATTTATAACAGGCTGAAACTAGTTGGTTCGTTGAATAATCTTCACTTTCAAAATCAATTACTTTCAATTCTGTAATTTTCTTAGTTGCATCTTTTGAACCTTTCTTCTCATTTTGTTCTCTGTCTTTTATGAATACTTTTTTGACTTCATCTATTACCTCTCCAACTTTATGTGCTCTTTCAAGTAATATTTCTTTTCTTAATTTTTCTGCCTTTTCATAATAGTCTTTTTCTTGTAATTGCACCTTTTCAATATTCAACATCTCATCTTCAGTGTAGAAGTCAGTAAATGTTTTTAATATCATTGGATCTTTCTTTATTTCATTGTCAGCATTAGCCTCTTGTAAAAGTTTTATCTTTTCATTTTCTTCTTCTACGATCTCAATTTTTTTGGAACCTAAGAAGTAATAACCAGTACCAAGAAAAAAATAACACTGATGAAGTAAATCTAGATACGCTCTAATCTTCAATTTTTCTGAATTGGTTTTATCATCTATATCTAGTTTGAACTCGTTGCTGATTTCAAATAATTTTTTTAAATCACTCTTAATCTTTTCACTGATTGTCTTTAATAAATCAATACCTTCTTGTGGCTTGTTTTGTAATTCCATATAAGCTTGGGAAGATCTAATTTTTAATTGAATATTTTCTCTATTTAAAAAGTCAAGATTATCAATAGCATCACTTGTCATCAATACCAAAATATCGTCGATATTTCTAACTATATCCCCGTCACAATGACCTTCTCCTATATTATATGACCCATCGCCTAATCTCTTCCCTTTACCTCTTCCTCTGTGAACACCAATATTTAGCACGCTAGCTATATTTTCAGGTATAATGGCATGACAACAGATATATCTTAATTTTAATAACCATTGATTTAATATAGTATTAGACAACCTTGTTTCATTTTGTCCCTCAGGACCATAGCCTGAAGAACCAATAAATTCATTCCAAAGATGTAAATAATTATCCCATTCAATTGGATTGAATTCCAATGGTAAGATATAGTTTGTTTGCTTTGGTAAATTGATTTGGCTAATAACATCTTTTTTGATATGTCTTATACAAATATTAAATTTGATAAAGATACTCATTAAATCATTTAAATTGAATTGAATCCCATTCTTTGTCTCGTTACAGTTTACATCATTATGAATATTTAATACAAGATCACTTTGTTTAATAAATGGATACATTTGTAAATAGGATAAAACAGTTTGAAAATCACGAATGGTTTGAATTGGAGTACCAGATACCCCCCAAGTATGAATTCTATGAAGTAAATTTGTACATTTAGCAATTTGGGTGTTATCACTTTTCAACATCTGTACTTCATCTAGAATAATTCTCCAAAATTGTATTAATGACAATGGTGAAGAATAATCATATTTAGGAGTAGTACCATCATCATTATTACGTCTACGTCTGGATCTTAAATTTGCGTTATATTGTGCATAATGCAGTTCAACATTAATTACTTGATACGTTGTTATGATTAAATCATATTCAAGTAGTTTATTGATAATTTCCTCGATCTTTGACGTTCCAAATCTTTTTATGATATCATTATAACCTTGATAATGGAAACATTTGATTGATCCATTATCTGTATGCATTTCAATTTCATTTATCCATTGTTTTAACAATGGATTTGGACAAATAATTAAAGAACCATTTGATCTGTGAATAGTTTTATTATCTTGTGTTTTAAAAGTAGATGAAGTTTGTCGTTTACGCTTATTTAATAACATTAAAGCTAAGATTTCAATAGTTTTACCTAAACCCATTTCATCAGATAATAACCCTTTAGCACCACTTAAATTCGATGTGTCATGTAAGAAATCGTTATAAACCAATAACCCATGTTCATGATTAAACATAAAATTTGTAAATTTGTTCCAATATAAGATATTATTATCATCAATTTGGATAAGAACATATCCATAACATATCTTCTCATTTAAGAATTTGGTTAGCTCTATTGGGTTTGTCTTTATAGCAGAAGTAGGAATTGTTTGAGAAGTTAATTCTTTGTTAAGCATCCATTGTACACTTCTATTTTGAAATGGTAAAAGGTCCACGTTTAAATTTAGAATCCTTTTGTTAATTGTGTTTTCATCATCATCATTATCATCTTGCTTATAGAAGTTAATATCAATCTTAGATAAAGTGTCCTTTGTATATTTTATAGTTTGTTTAAAGAAATAGTTTTGAATGAAATTATTATTTGCATCAATCACTGGAATATCTTTATCATTTGCTGGTTGGCCATACAGAATGTCAAGAATTTGGTTACAGGGTATTGAAAACTTATTATATGAATTTTCTTTAAACATTAATACTAAATCAAATTCTAAAGACCATGTAAGATTTATTTCGCTTATACATAATGTCAAATTATCTAATTTCCAATCTTTATTGTCTCTTTTCAATTTATTAGTTTTATTTAATAAGAGTCTTCTTTCTGTAGGAGAAATCTTATTATTTGATTGTAATAAACTGTTAAATAAATTTTGTTGTCCTTTACCTTTTAATATTGAAATAATATGTGAATTCATGGTAGATTTGGAATCAATCATGGATAATTTACAAAATTTAGTTGAATCCCATTGTGAATTTGATTGTAATGTTATATGATCATCCGATTCTAAAGCAGAGATAAAGACTGGAATCTTCATAAGTTTATTATTTTCCAGTCTTGTTTCTGTGTTAGAAGATATTACAACATGAATCAAAGGTGCGGATTCGAGTATATCTACTCTCTGTCTTTTCCTTTTAGGTTGTTTTGTGGTGATATTGTTAATATCGGTATCTGTTGAAGCGTCATTGCCGCCACCAATAATGGGTTGTTGATTATTCTTATTGAAATTTATAATATCATTCCATGATTTTATATCACTTGTTGTATCGAATTGAATGTTATCTACTCTGATTTCCACATGTGTCATTACAGCATATATATATATATATGATTTTGTGGTTTGTGCTTGTTTAAATATTGTATCTTGTTGTTTTAATTTTGATATAATTTTATTCCTCATCAAGTTGAAATATTTCAAATTTCACTTTACATATTACAATCAATATTCGTCAGTGAGATACATTTTATACAGAATATGTTACAAAGCAAACTAATAATTGAAGTGAATTATATGTTAATGATTAGATATGAGTATTTTTTTCGTGTGTACATATATATATAGTTTTCATTTTGTAATCATAAATATATGAAAGGAAAGAGAAACAGGAACATTTTAATAAGAATTACCTTATACAATCATTACTGTATCTTATGTTTTCTATAAAATGTTCACAAGAGTGCATTTCGAATTAAATTAGGCAAGAAAAGATATAGTATATTGTATGTATGAGTTTAAGATAGGTACTAAATAAAAGCATTCCTCTTTCTTAAAGAATTATATCTAATTTCAGTCAAGTTTCCTACCCTTGAAGATAAGCAACCATGCAAGTAACCGTGAGGAGACAAGATAAGAGGGGGGGTGGGATGCAGAATCCCGACTCCCTTAGTTTCTTGTATTATCATATCTCTTATCCTTTACCATTATCGAGTCCTTCACTTAATATTGTTTATACAACTTCCCAATCACAAGCAATTCTCAACATTACGTATTATTCTGCTGTTTCTTTACATACAACACAGTAGAATGGGGTACCAACCTTTAAAAATATGTTAATTTCCCTACATACGTAATTTCATAATAATAAATACAATATTTTTTGTAAAAAAATTTGAAAATCAACCCATAAAGTTTCTGTGTATTGAAATTTTATGGGATAAAGAATTTATAAATATATATAAGAAGTATATTAACATAAAACATTCTTTAACAATTTATATATTGTTTGTTTGTTAAATTTAATAATAATAAGACGAATAAACTTTGAATATGAATAAGTTAAAATCTATATTTCATAAGAATAGAAAACATTCAGATCATAATGATCATACAACCACATTAGGTCATGACTTTCATGATCATGAAAGTCATGAAACAAGAAAGAAATTTGAACAATTATCATTAAGTGAAGGTACAAATGTAAATAATCCGGAAGATAATGATTGTACAAGTATTAATGATTCAGATATATCATCAAGAGAAGTAACACCCCCTCCACCATCTGAACAACAATTAAATGAAAATAATGATAATGAATCATTATCATGTTCTTCATCATCATGTCTTTCATCATTTAATAGTGAAAGTGAAGAGGAGGCAAAGACACCAGTTGATATTCCGATGTTTACTGAACAGACAGAATTAATTGATTATCAATTAATAACCAAGATTGGTGAGGGTGCATTTTCAAAAGTTTTTAAAGGTATTAATATTAAGACGGGGGATGAATTTGCTGTTAAAGTGATTAAGAAACAAACATTAAATATGACACAAGAGGATAAACATACCAAATCAACTACAAAATTAGAACAAGTGTTAAAAGAAGTTACATTACATAAGATGATTACATCATTACAATGTCCAAATATTGTTAAATTTATTGAATTTAAAGAAAGTTCATCATTTTATTATATTATACAAGAATTATTAACAGGTGGTGAAATTTTTAATACTATTGTTAAATATACATATTTTAGTGAAGATTTATCACGACATGTTATAAAACAATTAGGTAATGCGGTAAGAGCATTACATTCAATGGGGATTGTACATCGTGATATTAAACCTGAAAATTTATTATTTGAACCTATTGAATATATAGCAAATGATCATCCAAAATTAAGAAAATCTGATGATCCAATGACAAAGATGGATGAAGGTCTTTTCCAACCAAATATTGGTGGTGGTGGAATTGGTATTGTTAAACTAACAGATTTTGGTTTATCCAAACAAATTTATCAAACAAATACAAAGACGCCTTGTGGTACTGTTGGATATACAGCTCCTGAGGTGGTAAAAGATGAAAAATATTCAATGAAAGTTGATATGTGGGGGGTTGGTTGTGTATTATATACAATGCTTTGTGGATTTCCCCCATTTTATGATGATAAGATTGATATCTTAACTGAGAAGATTTCACGTGGTGAATATACATTTTTAAGTCCTTGGTGGGATGAAATATCAATTGGTGCAAAGACATGTGTTGCCAGATTATTAGAAGTTGATCCAGAGAAGAGATATACAATAGACGAATTTATGGCAGATTCATGGTTAAATAAATTTGATAGTAAACCGAAAATACGTTCAAGTAAAACACATCATGAACGTGTTAAAGATATTAAGAACAGTTTATTATATCAAAATCTTGTTGATCCCTCATTATTATATTCGCCTGCTGCGGTAGCAATGAGGGATGCGTTTGATATAAGTAATGCAGTTAAACGTAATCAAACAGTTCCTAATAATAACAATAATACTAATAATAAGAGAAAGGGGTTATATTCATTAGAAGAAGAAGAAGATAAGAACATAAATGATAATGAATATATTGATGATACAAATAAATTTAATAATGAGATTAATGAAAATGGTAATAATTTATTTGAACTAAACTTAAAGACCTCAACAATAATACAAAGAAGACAAAAGAAACAACGTATGGCATCACCATTGACTACTATCCCAATGAAACTTTAATATACATGTATATATGATTTAAAACTATATATCAAAATATACCAAATTTGTGTCATGGGTGACAGATTCCAGCCAACTATGTTTCCACACCGCGCGTGTTACCCTCCCCAAAACGCACCCATACCCATGCAAAACCCACACACCCGCACACCACACACACATCTGAAAAAGTAACTGCAAACAATAGAGTGTGTGCACAACCCACACACCACCCATTGAAACACGTGTCCCGATTAGGAAACCGAGTTTCATCCGTTACTTTTTTTTTCTTTCTCAAATTTCATCATTGAGTTATTTATATTGTATTGTTGTCCACATTGCATTGTTTTCATTCTTCAAATCTCTGCTATTGTTATTGTTACGAAAGAAAAAAAGCAAATTTTGTTCCTTCCGATGAGATGCTCTGTTTATTTCTTTTCAAACTTTCTTTTCACATTTGCAAAGAAAATTTTCCATTGCGATGATGCTGAGAGAGAAAAAAAAATTTTCATCAATGTCAATGAGTAAAAAACTTTTCAAATTATAAATACATAAACTCTGGATAAAATCTGTTTATCATTATTTCATCTTCCTTTCTGGATTACTTATCTTATTTTATACTTTGTTTTAACTCAAAAAAAGGTGTCACCCATTCTAGGTCCAAGTCATACTATATAATATTAATAAAATTATGTCTGACTCTCAAGAATCTTTAAAGGTTTTAGAAGAATTGTTCAAGTCTTTATCTATTGCCACTGTGGAACAAAGAAATGAAGTCGCTGTTCAAGTCGCTTCTTTCTTAAATGGTTCCATCATTGAACATGATATCCCAGAAAAATTCTTTTCTGAATTAAAGGCCGCTGCCAAGGATAAAAATACTTGCAAAAATATCCTTGTTGCTATCACTCATATCGCCAATGAAAACAACTTATCTCCATCTGTTGAACCATTCATTGTTGATTTAGTCGAAGGTATTTGTGAAAAGACTGGTGACAAGGATAAAGAAACTCAAACTTTAGCTTCCGAATGTTTAGTTGCTGTTGTTAAGGCTATCGATCCTGTCGCTATCAAGACTCTTTTACCACATTTAACCAACAGATTAGCTAACACTAACAAATGGCAAGAAAAGGTCTCCGTCTTAGCTGCCATCACTGCTTTAGTTGATGCTGCCAAGGCTCAAGTCGCTTTAAGAATGCCTGAATTAATCCCAGTCCTTTCTGAAGCTATGTGGGATACCAAGAAGGAAGTTAAAGCTGCTGCTACTGCCACTATGACCAAGGCTACTGAAACTGTTGATAACAAGGATATTGACAGATTCATTCCAGAATTAATTGGTTGTATTGCTGATCCAAAATTAGTTCCAGAAACTGTCCATCTTTTAGGTGCTACCACTTTCGTTGCTGAAGTTACTCCAGCTACTTTATCCATTATGGTTCCTTTATTATCTAGAGGTTTAGCTGAAAGAGATACTTCTATCAAACGTAAAGCCGCTGTTATTATTGATAACATGTGTAAGTTAGTCGAAGATCCACAAGTTGTTGCTCCATTCATGGGTAAATTATTACCAGGTTTAAAGAACAATTTCCAAACCATTGCTGATCCAGAAGCTAGAGAAGTTACTTTAAGAGGTTTAAAGACTTTAAGAAGAGTTGGTAATGTTGCTGATGATGATTCTTTACCAGAAGTTTCTCATGCCGGTGATGTTGAAACTACTTTTGAGTTATTAAAAGAATTATTAAAGGAAGAAAAAATCGCTTCTAAATTCGATATTTACGTTAAATACGTTGCTTCCATGGCTGCTGATTTAATTGATGAAAGAATCATTGATCAATCTACTTGGTTCACTCAAATTACCAACTACATGACTGTTTTCATGCATGAAAGAAAAGCTAAGGAAATCTTAGATGAATACAGAAAGAGAGCTGTTGATAACATTCCAGTTGGTCCATCTTTCGATGATGAAGAAGATGAAGGTGAAGATTTATGTAACTGTGAATTCTCTTTAGCTTATGGTGCTAAGATCTTATTAAACAAGACTCAATTAAGATTAAAGAGAGGTAGAAGATACGGTTTATGTGGTCCAAATGGTGCTGGTAAATCTACTTTAATGAGAGCTATTGCTAATGGTCAAGTTGATGGTTTCCCAACTCAAGATGAATGTAGAACCGTTTACGTTGAACATGATATCGATGGTACTAAGGCTGATACTACTGTCTTAGATTTCGTCTTTGAAGGTGATGTCGGTACTAAAGAAGTTATTACTGCTAAATTACAAGAATTCGGTTTCTCTGATGAAATGATTGCTATGCCAATTCAATCCTTATCTGGTGGTTGGAAGATGAAATTAGCTTTAGCTAGAGCCGTTTTAAAGAACGCTGATATCTTATTATTAGATGAACCAACTAACCATTTAGATACTGTTAACGTTGCTTGGTTAGTCGACTACTTAAACACTTGTGGTATTACTTCCATTACTGTTTCCCATGATTCTGGTTTCTTAGATAAGATTTGTCAATACATTATCCATTACGAAGGTTTGAAATTAAGAAAATACAAGGGTAACTTATCCGAATTAGTTAAGAGAGTTCCATCTGCTAAATCTTACTACGAATTAGGTGCTTCTGATTTAGAATTCAAATTCCCAGAACCAGGTTACTTAGAAGGTGTTAAGACTAAGCAAAAGGCTATTGTTAAGGTTTCTGATATGATGTTCCAATACCCAGGTACTTCTAAACCACAAATTCAAGACATTAATTTCCAATGTTCTTTATCCTCCCGTATTGCCGTTATTGGTCCAAATGGTGCTGGTAAATCTACTTTAATTAATGTTTTAACTGGTGAATTATTACCAACTGAAGGTGAAGTTTACACTCATGAAAATTGTAGAATTGCTTACATTAAGCAACATGCCTTTGCTCATATTGAATCTCATTTAGATAAGACTCCATCTGAATATATTCAATGGAGATTCCAAACTGGTGAAGATAGAGAAACCATGGACAGAGCTAACAGACAAATTAACGAAAATGATGCTGAAGCTATGAACAAGATCTTCAAGATTGAAGGTACTCCAAGAAGAATTCAAGAAATTTTAGCTAGACGTAAGTTCAAGAACACCTACGAATATGAATGTTCTTTCTACTTAGGTGAAAACATCGGTATGAAATCTGAAAGATGGGTTCCAATGATGTCTGTTGACAACGCTTGGATTCCAAGAGGTGAATTAGTTGAATCTCATTCCAAGATGGTTGCTGAAGTTGATATGAAGGAAGCTTTAGCTTCTGGTCAATTCAGACCATTAACCAGAAAGGAAATTGAAGAACATTGTGCTATGTTAGGTTTAGATGCTGAATTAGTTTCTCACTCTAGAATTAGAGGTTTATCTGGTGGTCAAAAGGTTAAGTTAGTCTTAGCTGCTGGTACTTGGCAAAGACCTCATTTAATTGTGTTGGATGAACCAACCAATTATTTGGATAGAGATTCCTTAGGTGCCTTATCTAAGGCCTTAAAGGCTTTTGAAGGTGGTGTTATTATTATTACCCATTCTGCTGAATTCACCAAGGATTTAACTGAAGAAGTCTGGGCCGTTAACAACGGTTTAATGACTCCATCTGGTCATAACTGGGTTACTGGTCAAGGTACTGGTCCAAGAATTGAAAAGAAGGATGATGAAGAAGACAAATTCGATGCTATGGGTAACAAGGTTGCTGGTGGTAAGAAGAAGAAGAAGTTATCTTCTGCTGAATTAAGAAAGAAGAAGAAGGAAAGAATGAGAAAGAAGAAGGAAATGGGTGATGCTTATGTTTCTTCTGATGAAGAAGATTTCTAAGTTAATTAATTATTAATTAATTAATTAAAACTTATTAATTGTTTTACTTTTTCATTTATTAGATTTATTTATTCACTTTTTCAAACCCCATTCATACTATAAATGGTTATAAATTTTATTATATTACACTGTATATTTTTTTGTACTATTGTTACTCTATAGATTCAAAATATATTTGATTATCTTTTTTATTTTGTTGTGTTAACTTTATTTACAATGTTAATAATTTAGTAAGTTGATATTTTTTTTGCAGATTTATTTCTTTACAATATTAACTAATTAAAATTCACCTATTCAAATTTAAGAGGACATGAATTAAACCAGTTTGTATTAAAAAAACTTTGTAAGCCACTGAATTCATATAAGTATCTACTCAGCCACTTGTTAATCATTATACTTCACTGCTCATTGATATCTACTCTTCATTATCTTTAACATTAAACTAAATATAGTATTACTATATTTGGTAATAGGATCATTTTTTGTAAATTTCATTAATTTCCAAAGGAAAAAAAATTGAAATTGAAATTTAAGAAGAAGAAAGAGTGGACAACACTAACTTTTCAACTGATCTATTTGAGATAGATACAAGTATAGACAAGTCTACATTAAGATAGATAAATATATATACAACTACGTCAAACAATGAAGTTAAGTACATTTATCACATATGGGTCTATGTTCTTATCATTAAATAATGGTATGGTTCAATCTATGTCAATTGAAGAAGAATTAAAGGATCCACATGTAAATATTGATTCAGAAAAACCACCAGAAGGTAAAACTTGGGAAGAATGGCATATGTCTCATGAACATCAATTGGATACATATACTCCTGAACAATTTTTTGCATTACATGATGTTAAAAAGAAAGGTTATTTAGATGCAAATGATATATTATCATTATATGGTCTTGATAGAAGTGAAGTTGTTGGTAAAGGTGATGGTATGGGTACACATGATGAAAGTGAAAAAGTTGATGAAGGTATGGGTACTAGAGTGGTTAATTTAATTATGAGATTATTAGATGTTGATGATGATTCTAAGATTTGGAAAGCAGAATATTTAGATTTTGCTAAAAGAGGTAATAAATTCCCAGATTTGGGAGTTGGTGTGGGTCATCATTCAGATTTTGAATTAGAATATGAAATTCATCATTGGAATAAATATCATAAAGATTCTGATCCAGATGTTAAAAATGTTCATAAAGAAGATGTTGAACATGAATTATTACATCATGAACATGAAATTGAACATGAAGAAAAGATTCAACGAGGTGCCTCAAGAGCCACTGTGATCACTGATGATGAATTAGAATCTCGTATTAATAAAGAAAATATTCCAGCCAAATTTAAGAATGGGTTCTTTTAATTTTAAATTCTTTGATGATTTTTTTTTTCAAAACCTGTATAATTAATTTATATATAACTTTATAGTATAACTACTTTTATGCTACCAATGCTATTACAACTGTTTTTGAAACAATGAGTGCTATCAAAAATATATATATATATATATATAAGATTGGTATGCTCTTACCGCATTAGGCAAAAATGATGTAGAAATACCGAAAACAGATATGCATTACCCAAAGGAGAAACTCCCACCCAATGTGGCAACTCCGCCAGCCCGATCATAAAAGAACCAATAAATAACGACTTTAAAAATTGTTCTTTTGACACAATTTTTTATTATAAGACACATACAATAAAAATAATAATAATAATAATAGTAGTAGTAGTAGTAATACAATAATAATAACAGTGGAATAAAGCCAATGGAATTAGAAAGTTGGAGTTTGACATCGGTATTGTGGGAATGTGAAAGTTATTTGATAATAGGTTTGCCATATATAAAGGGTCCCTATGATCAAGAGTCTTTACCTTTTATTAATCATCACTTAATGATTGATTAAAACTTGCAAATAAGTAAGTAACTAAAGAAGTGTAAATAAAGCAGTGATGACAGGTAATAAGATTAAAGTCAAGACTCCATTGGTCGAAATGGATGGTGATGAACAAACAAGAATTATTTGGCATTTAATTAGAGATAAATTAATCTTACCATTCTTAGATGTTGATTTGAAATATTATGATCTTTCAATCGAATATAGAGATGAAACTCAAGATCATGTTACTACTGATTCTGCTATTGCTACTTTAAAATATGGGGTCGCAGTGAAATGTGCTACTATTACTCCAGATGAAGCTCGTGTTAAAGAATTTAATTTACATGAAATGTGGAAATCACCAAATGGTACAATTAGAAATATTCTTGGTGGTACTGTCTTCAGAGAACCAATTGTGATTCCAAGAATTCCAAGATTGGTTCCACAATGGGAAAAACCAATTATTATTGGTAGACATGCATTTGGTGATCAATATAAAGCTACTGATACTGTCATTCCAAGTGGTGGTACTTTAAAATTAGTCTTTGAACCAGATCATGTTTGTAATAATGATAAATCTGGTAATGATGATGGGAAAATTGTTATGAATGTTTTCCATTATCCAAAGGATGGTGGTGTTGCCATGGTTATGTATAATACCAAAGAATCTATTCATGGATTCGCAAAGGCTTCTTTTGAATTAGCCGTGGAAAGAAAATTACCATTATATTCAACTACTAAAAATACTATCTTAAAAAAATATGATGGTATGTTTAAAGATATTTTTGAAACTATGTATGAAGAAGAATATAAAGAAAAATTCGAAGAATTAGGTATTTGGTATGAACATAGATTAATTGATGATATGGTCGCACAAATGTTGAAATCTAATGGTGGCTATATCATTGCTATGAAGAATTATGATGGTGATGTTCAATCAGATATTGTAGCACAAGGGTTCGGTTCTTTAGGGTTAATGACATCTGTTCTTGTCTCTGCTGATGGTAAGACTTTTGAATCTGAGGCTGCTCATGGTACTGTAACAAGACATTATAGACAACATCAACAAGGTAAAGAAACCTCTACAAATTCAATTGCTTCCATTTTTGCTTGGACTCGTGGTATTATTCAAAGAGGTAAATTAGATAAAACTCCAGATGTAGTGAAATTCGGTGAAATGTTAGAACAATCTACTATTGATACCGTTCAAGAAGATGGTATTATGACCAAAGATTTGGCTCTTATTTTAGGTAAGAAAGATAGAGAAAGTTATGTCACTACTGAAGAATTTATTGATGCTGTGGAAAAGAGATTAATCAATGAGTTTGGTAAAGAATTTTAAATTCATTACTACAAATAATAATAATAATAATAATATAAATTAAGAAAAGAAAAAGAAACCTTATTGTTCTCTTGATTCTTTTAATTATTTATTTTTTTTCTTCTTGCTAATATTCTACAATATACTGTTTTATTAATTAAATATCTATCTGTTAATAATACTATTGATTCAAACTTATATCTCTGTTACCTTTAATATCTTCAAAGTGTCTGTCACCTTATTACTTTATAAAGTTTACCCGGTCTAATTCTTGATTTTTTTGTTAGTGAAAAATTTTCTTCGATGAGTTTTGAAAAATTTCAAATTCGATTTTGAGATGAGAACCATACTATACTATTAAGAAGAGGTTTTAACTATTTACTATTTGATCTTCTTACTCTAAGGATATCAAACCACAAAGAAATTACTAACCAAAATGTCTAAAGGTGAACACATTATTAAGCCAGAAGATGCTGGTGCCTCTGCCAACACTTCTGAATGGCCATTATTATTAAAGAATTATGATAAGTTATTAGTTAGAAGTGGTCATTACACTCCAATCCCATGTGGTTCTTCTCCATTAAAGAGAGATTTAAAATCTTATATCTCTTCAGGTGTTATTAATTTAGATAAACCATCTAATCCATCTTCCCATGAAGTTGTTGCTTGGATTAAACGTATTTTACGTTGTGAAAAGACTGGTCATTCCGGTACTTTAGATCCAAAGGTTACTGGTTGTTTAATTGTTTGTATTGACAGAGCTACTAGATTAGTCAAATCTCAACAAGGTGCTGGTAAAGAGTATGTATGTATCGTTAGATTACATGATGCCTTAAAAGATGAAAAGGATTTAGGTCGTTCCATCGAAACTTTAACTGGTGCTCTTTTCCAAAGACCTCCATTAATTTCTGCTGTTAAACGTCAATTAAGAGTCCGTACTATTTACGATTCTAAATTAATTGAATTCGACAACAAGAGAAACTTAGGTGTCTTCTGGGCTTCTTGTGAAGCTGGTACTTATATGAGAACTTTATGTGTTCATTTAGGTATGTTATTAGGTGTTGGTGGTCATATGCAAGAATTACGTAGAGTCAGATCTGGTGCTTTAAGTGAAAATGATAACATGGTTACTTTACATGATGTCTTAGATGCCCAATGGGTTTATGATAACACTAGAGATGAATCTTACTTAAGAAAGATTATTTCTCCATTAGAAACTTTATTAGTTGGTTACAAGAGAATTGTTGTTAAGGACTCTGCCGTTAACGCAGTCTGTTATGGTGCTAAATTAATGATTCCAGGTCTTTTACGTTATGAAGAAGGTATTGAATTATATGATGAAGTTGTCTTAATCACCACCAAGGGTGAAGCCATTGCTGTTGCTCACGCTCAAATGTCTACTGTTGATTTAGCTACTTGTGACCACGGTGTTGTTGCTACTGTTAAGAGATGTATTATGGAAAGAGACTTATACCCAAGAAGATGGGGTCTTGGTCCAATTGCTCAAAAGAAGAAACAAATGAAGGCTGATGGTAAGTTAGATAAATTCGGTCGTGCTAACGAAAACACCCCAGAAGATTGGAAGAAATCCTATGTTTCTTTAGAAAAACCTGTTGAAGGTGAATCTACTTCTGCTACCCCAGCTTCCACTGAAGAATCTAAACCATTAATCAAGGAAGTTGAAACTAAGGTTGAAGAAGAAAAGAAGGAAGAAAAGGAAGAAAAGGAAGAAAAGAAGGAAAAGAAGGAAAAGAAGGAAAAGAAAGAAAAGAAGGACAAGAAGGAAAAGAAAGAAAAAAAGGAAAAGAAGAGAAAGCACGATGATGATGGTGAAGAAAAGAAGAAGAAGAAATCTAAGAAATAGATTAATTTATGAATACCACTCTTTAATAATACATTTCTATCATTTTTTATATATTTATACCCACATAAATATCTGTACTGTAGTTAAAATTTAAATTTAAATTAAAAATAAAAAGTATATCATACGTTTAATTAAGTCATGAGATTTATTTATGGTGTGGGGAGACTTTGTTACAAATATTTTATCACTTACTTTGAAAAATATAGTTTAATTACTTTTAAAAAATATATGTAAAGTTCACAGAGATTCCAATATGATCTGGTGAAGTGTATTTTTAATTTATCCCACTCTTTTGAAACTAGAAACTAAGTTTCAAACTGCTTGTACAGTTCCTTGTGTGTTTCATGAGATTCTTTTTTATGCTTTGATCTACAATAAATTAAGCAAAGTGTATAAAGAGGCCATAAATGACATTGACAATAATGATAAATCAGGTGACTCTAATTTAGACAGTAAAGAAATTTCTACACTTTCAACAATACCCAATGAAGTAACATAGTTGGCAGGCAAACAACATGATGGTAAGATAACTAAACCATCATCTGTTAAAGAACGTAATTATACTTCACGTCTAGCTGATAAAGCTGAAGAAATTATGAAGTCTATACCAAAGCAATATAGAATAAGTGCTATATGTGATGCATCATTTGCAAAACAAAAAGATTTCAAAAGTCAATTAGCTTACTACATTGAACTGAATGGTAACTTTATAACAAAAAAATCATCAATCCTCGGTATGTTCTTGGAACTATTAGAATGGGGTTTCTTTTTTTACTATGCAATTATTATTATTACGAACACCCACCCATACACCCTGACTATATACGCTTATCTAATATAATGAGACAAACTACTGCACTCAAGAATAAGTTCTCATTAGGATCAAAAAGAACTTTTTTTTTTTTGAAAGTTATGAAACCTAAAAATTGTCTGATTTCAATTACTAAAAGAAAATATATACTATATATTGTTAGCAGTAAACTTGTTTCCTAGATTCATTGTTCGTGGAAAAGCTTGCAATCTAAAATGTATTATTTTTCAAAAAAGTGTTTGATTTCGAGGGCTTAAGTCGAGTCGATGGCGAACTCCAGAAAGTCGACTTCCATCATGGCCCATTTCACCACTTTGTATTCTAAATAGATGCTTATGACGATCTCAATGATTTGTTATTATTATTTTTAGATTCTGAATCACTTTTATCAATATAATGTATTTAATGGGCCTTTCTTTGAATCCAATATCTCCTATTGGATAAAAGGAATTTAATTTATAGTAAATTTAATTGTGTCTCACCCTGACTTGAATAAAACCTTGCGTCGTATTCAAACAGAATGAAAAAATAGACAAGTAATATAAAATATTCATTTCTTTAGATAGAAACAATTATATAGTACAATTATTTGACTTTAAATATAAATGGTATTGTATGAAACAAATCAAACCAAAAAATTATGTACTTAGAATATAGAAAACAATAAGACAACAACAAATCTGGCTAGAGTCCACTTTTTATTAAATGAAGCCTTACCTTGGTAAGCACCAATAGATATAGCGGATGGAGTCTTAGCAGTGGCGGCCATTGACATATGGTCTGGTGAAGCAGCAGCTGGGGTCTTAGCAGTGGCAGCCATTGACATATGGTCTGGTGAAGCAGTAGCTGGGGTCTTAGCAGTGGCTTGAACAGGGGTATTGTTGGCACCGTTACCGTTGTCGGCATTATTACCATTGTTGTTGTTGAAAGCACCATTGTTGGACTGGGAGCCATTAGATTCGTTGTTAGTTGCACCGTTATTCTTAGAGTCGTTGTTAGCAGAATTGTTACCCACAGCATTGTTAGAATTAGCATTATTGTTATCAGTAGGAGTACCATTGCTACCTGAAGATTGATCAGCAATAGCCGGAGTAGATTCAGCTGGAGCGGTGACTGTGACGGTGGTAAATACACTATCAGTACGGTGGATTGAATGTAATCGGTCAGTTACACCATTGCCGTTATCATCGTTATTTGTAATCTCTGTAGAAGCTGGAGAGGCACCACCAGTTGTGGTAGTAACACCACCATCATTGGTATTATTGTCAACTATCTTTGTGGACGTACCAGTTACACGATTATTTGATACAGTAGAATTACCGTAGATAACTCTGTGAACGCTTGAGCTGGTATCTTGACTAACCTTGGTAACGGAAGTTTCAACTACAGCACTACTGGTAGCAACAGAAGTTTCAACTATAGAGCTACTGGTAGCAACAGAAGTTTCAACTACAGAGCTGGTGGTGACAGCAGAAGTATCAACTATAGAGCTACTGGTAGCAACAGAAGTTTCAACTACAGAGCTGGTGGTGACAACAGAAGTATCAACTATAGAGCTACTGGTGGAAATAGAAGTTTCAACTATAGAGCTACTGGTGGCAACAGAACTTTCAACTATAGAGCTAGTAATATTCATGGCAGGGCAGGGAGTAGCAACAACGAAAATTTCTTGAACCACTGGATGATCATCATCGAAAAAACTGGTTGTAGTGTACGTACTATAAGTGGTTGGCTTTAACAAATTACTGAGAGTAGAAATACGACTGCTTGCAGTTAACGTTTGAGAACTTGTAACCGTGGTAAAGTTGTGATCAATTGGAATTGGGTCACAGTTAGCAGCAAGTTTATCCGGACTTGAGTAAACAGAAGTACCTATATTGTTATCAACCGTACCATCTGGAAGTGTGACTGCTAATTGATTTTGAGCATCATAAAGAGCATTAGTAAAGAAAATCTTAATTGGATAAGCGTGTCCCGCTTCAAGATATAATTCTATATTTGTTGGAGCTTTAGTATCATATTGGTTAATGATAGTAGCATCCACACTTTGAAAACTAGTCTCTTGAGTACAACAGTCAAAAGCAGCCCCAGAACCAAAGAAGATAATACCAGCATCGTCGACCTTATAGGATAAATGATAAGACCTGTTTGTGGGGCAACGTAGTAACCTGTTAATTCCATGGAAAAATTATCTGATTTCCATGATGGATAAAAGGGGACCTCACTGAAGACAATCTTGAAAAATGGGTCGGTCACACCAGTGACCACTGGACCTGGGGTTAAAATACTTTGGTAACCCCCAGCTAAGAATTCTGTTTCATGGGAATATTCTAAATTAGCATACGGATAATAATAAAGTTTGGCATTAAAACCTGGAGTTTGTCCAGGCATTGGGTGACAAGCAGCTGGACTGTAACCACCTAACACAACATTTATTACTGTGGTTAAAAAGATCAATAAACTTGAAATATACTTTGTTGAAATCATATTTTTATATATGTATTCCTTTTTGTTTGTTATTAATTGAATTTAAAATGATTTTGGTTTTATATTCAGTATTAAGCAAAAGTCAATATAAGAATACTCTAACAGCACAAAAATAATTATTCTGGCTTCATTTATATATGCCCATTCCTTTTTCTGATTGAGCAAATTTTTGTTTCGAAGAAAGCTGCATATCTCATAATTCGAGTTGTTCGATAGCATCATCTTAGTAACTGTAAGTTCGGTTAAAAAACGTAAAAGAATATCTAGCCAAGTCTCGATGACAATAAGAAAGCGAATATCTCTTCAGTCCCTTTGTTCACTCACAAAAAGCTATTATGTTTACCTCACTTTCCTTTTTGCTGCTAACAAAAGGTCTTTTTCAAAGATTGCCTTTGGTTGTTGTTTTTTTTATTTTTCCGGCAACCCCTTGAATAAAATCTGCGAGGTGCATGAAGCCAAGTGTGAAATCAAAGGAATTGAAAGTCACAACAAAAACAAAGACTTCCACCTGGAAAGCCCGGTTTTTTCCTTGACAAATCGTTTCTTCTATTAAAGATAAACGGATTGAGAAGATTTCACTGCACAATTGGAGGTGTTTGCCTTATTCGGCGCGTATCCATTCTTTCTATTGAAACGAAAATGATCTTCACTGGAAATAAATATTTAACGCGGAATAAGTGCACTCCACAATAGAGACAGTTACTCCTGTGGTTAGTTTACTCACTACATTAGGAAAGAGGAAAGCATTGTCTTATTATCAACGCGGCCCTTGTTTCAACAGATCTTCTTTTGTAAAGTTGACAGAAATGTTTTCAATATTGTTATAATAATTATTTAAAATACATTAATAGAATACATTAATATTGTGATAGTTTTCAAAATAATCCTTTGTTCCAGAAAATAAGGATTGGAGTGGGGATTTCCTCTTTAGTTGTCAATTATTAGTAAAACTTTTTTAATACAGATTTTGCGAAAGCAAAACCTAATTATTAGAATTGTGACTTTGTTTATGTTGACTTTTTGAAAAGATATCCCTCAAAATATTGTGTTGTAAAGTTTTCTCTTATCGGTAAGAGGCACCATTCTAGTGGGTATAAGATAAATAGTAACATATTTGTTGGAATTTATGATATGAATCATCATATTAGGACACTTCTTTTGTTAGTTGAAAATCGTTTTCTTTGCCTGATTTTTTCTCATTTTTTAAGAAAAGGAAAGAAAAATGAAAAAAGATATTGCTGACAGTTTCTTGTTTCATGTAGTTATTCTATATATAATAGGATGGATTTTGGTTCATGTCCATCCTAATATGAGAATAAAAATATGAGTAATGTTCTCATAGTTCGTACATTTTTCTTACTTTACTTACTTATCTTCTGTTAGATAATTGAGGACTTATATACTTATACCACCTGGCACAGTGATATAATCTATATATTTATAATAACATACTATTAGTTTTAATCGTACTGTTAGTATTACACCTGTTATACCTCCAAAGTAAACAAACTAACTAAACAATAACAACATAAGTACGAACCCTGAACAACAATATTAACTCCAATATTTACCTTTCCCAAGAGAAACCAAGTTATTGAAGAGTCTATACTCTTTGGAATAATCAATATTAGTATTAGTCTCGTAGTCAGAACTTGGTAAGTTCATATTAATTGGAGTCATCTCAACTGTAATTGTAATAATTAATTAAATAGTAATTGATAGTTTTAAATATATACTGTATAACACTACGATGGGTGATATAGATATATAAGTCCTCGGTTATCTAACAGAAGATAATAAGAGTAGGTAATATAAAATAAATAAGAACTACGAGAATAATGTTAATATTTGTATTCTCACTGTGAAATGGATTTGAGAATAAATTCATCTCCTTTTATATGTTTAATTTTTGCATTGGATGCAAGAATTTGGAAGGGATTGATTGATATATTAGGGTAGATGATAATTACTTGCTGTTTCTTAAATTATAACATAATAGTAGTTACTTTAAGAGTAATTTAGGTTTAATTAACCTTTTATACCTTTTATAAGGTCATAAGTCTTGTAATATATTATGTTTTGACATACCACCTAAACAGTAATTGTAATTATTGTATCCATTCCTTTGAAAGTTTTTCGTATCTCTTGTATGTTAATGATTTAGTTAAAACATCAGCAATGTTTGATTCTGTTGATATATATTTGATAGTAATGTTGTCATTCTTTGTTTCATCTCGTAATCTCAGAGCTTTTGTTGCAAAGTATTTGTTTCTGAAATTTTTTATGTCTTTCGATGTTATTACTGAAATTGCTGCATCGTTATTAGTTTTAATTTCTAGTTTAGTTGGTTTAGGTGTTATGGAATTTGTTAACAATGTTAGATATTTAATTATGGGTGTAGCAATACTAATAGATCCAATTTCAGCTTCTGTTGTTGATGTTAATGTAGTTTTTGACTTTGTCGATTTTCCTATTATAAGGTTACCATTCAGTTCAATGCAGTAAGCTAATTGACTTTTGAAATCTTTTTGTTTTGCAAATGATGTATCACATATAGCACTTATTCTATATTGCTTTGGTATAGACTTTATAATTTCTTCAGCTTTATCAGCTAGACGTAAAGTATAATTACGTTCTTTAACAGATGATGGTTTAGTTATCTTACCATCATGTTGTTTGCCTGCCAACTATGTTACTTCATTGGGTATTGTTGAAAGTGTAGAAATTTCTTTACTGTCTAAATTAGAGTCGCTTGATTTATCATTATTGTCAATGTCATTTATGGTTTTTGCACCTTGCATTGAAGTAGTGTGGATACCACCTAAATGTTGGTTGTAATTTTTGCTTGTGGATTGTGTTGTGTTGTCATTTATTTGTTGTTCTAATTCATTTTGATTTTGTGTATTTTGATTTCTTAACCTGTTGTAATTATTTTTTATGTAACGGCACAAGCTAATAGTTTATATATTGTTAAGATTGGGTTACAATATAAGGATAATACATATCGAAATAAATCAGAAGTTTAATAATTAAACTACATCTAAAGGGAAGTTGTTAATATTAAATTTGGATATATTGTGTTATAGTACACATGGTTACATCTATAGTAAACACACGTTGGAATGATAAAGGCTGCTAAACAATGTTTTTATTGTTTTAACAAATTTGACCCTCATTTAGCAGAAAGTAATCCATTGATAATCCTGGACCTGGAAACCCTGTGTAAAGCAAACTTAAACCATAGATTCACATGTCAGAACTAATATTATTAAGCCACTTATCAAATGTGTAGTTAAACCTCAGTGTTAGCAATGACGTTTAAATAAAATAAAGCCCGTGCAATACTCAAGTTGATACGTTCAACACCTTTTTTTGAAAATTGTCAAATACGAGGACTGGATAGATTGGAGAAAGTGAATAATTTAATACAGTTAGAGAACTATATTAAAACCCTGATGTTGTAAAGTCATTTTATTTCTTTTTACCTTTGATTATTGAGGTGAAAATATCTTATATAAGAGCTGGCCTCTTTTTATATAATATATAATTTATAAAGAGTATAGAAATTGATTTTGATCTGTAATATTCTTGTTCTTTATATATCAATTAAAATTACAGAACTTCTTATTTTCAAAAATAGTTGTAAGATACTTATGAGATGAAAGCATAATGGGTGATAATAGAAATGTTGAGGGAATTATGAGATAAAATCATAATTAATGATAGATCGGTAATAAAGATAACTTCCCTTGCCAGGAGAAGTTTCAAGTATGTTACTTGACCGAGACAATGGAAGAGAGGAACAAATTAAATGGGATTAAAATCCTAAAAAATACATATTTGCAATCTGGAGTAAAAGGGAAATATTTCTAAACCTAATAAGTTTAGCTATTATACATTGATGAAGGTTAGGAACCCTCAGCTCATTCTCTGCACTCCTTAGAGATGATTTAATAGTAGAAAAATGATCTTTTAAATGAGTTAAAAAAATCACATATATGACAAAATTATAATAAGATCTGATTCCTTGGCCCAGTTGGTTAAGGCACGGTGCTAATAACGCCGGGATCAGCGGTTCGATCCCGCTAGGAATCATTTTTTGGTAATTTGTTGAATAAATTTTTTATTATGTAATGACAATTATTATGGGTGGGAAATCTTAGCTTATAACAGACTTGGTTTCTTATATCCTCTACTATATAAAGTACATAAGAATACCTAAAGATACATGTTTTTTCATACTTAAGATAAATATATAAAAACATATTTTGCGTCATTGACGAACTCGTCAATGACGACCAAGACACTTTCAACTTACCTCAAGTAATGGGACATTACATATTAACTATGAAGAGATTCTAAGCAGCATATTATAGCTATGTTAAGCTTCAATTTATGTTTGTTAATCTAATTTTTTATATAAGAAATTTTTGCTTTGTTACTACGTTTAAATATCAGTTTCAAAAGAATAAAGGTTTTCTGATTTAAGTAAAAACATTTTTTATCTTAGTTAAATTAATTAATAGTCATAGTCAATGTCTTTATTTTGTTTTAATATCTACATATATATGAATGTATTATATTATGTTGTATTATATTATATTAGTTATATAAAACTATTTACTTCTCTGATACAAATTGAGTAACATCTAAAGAATAATTTATTAATTGAACAGTAATATTATTGAAAAATAACCAAGGTAATAAATTTTCAGATGATTTTAATGAAATATCACCAATGAGAGCATTAGTAAATCTAATATAAGCGTCGACAATTTCATGTGCTGGTGCATCAATTTGTGAAATAAAATTCAAAAGTGATATTATGACAGTATTTAATGGATTTATACCTTCATCTTTTAAGAAGTCAGCAGTACGACTCTTAACATTTTCTTTTATAAATTTTAAAATCTCAGTTTGTGATGGATCTGTAGTGACTAATTCAAGTATATCATCTAAATTAACAATTGAATACCAATCCTTTTCCATTCCATATCTAAACGATTCAAAACTTTTCAAAAAACCAGTAATAAATTTTAATAATTTTAATAATTTTTTGAGTAATGTAGTAAATTGTTTTGCCATTTCTAATTTCCCCTTGACAATTGGAACGGGTAATCCTATAGTAGCTTTTGAAACTTGTTCAGGATATTTGGAGACAAATAATTCTAATTTATCGAACGTCTTTTCTGTAATTTCATTATGATTTAATACTAAACTTGATAAATATTTTACAATTGCCACATAAGTGATAAGATCACAGTCATGACTCCAAGAATATAATTCTTCTGAAATGAATAAATTATACATTTGTGGAGATATGGATCCAGAATTAAATGAAAACAAATTTTGTGATAATTGATCAAATTTAAAAAATTTAACATTTTCGAAAAAAGTATTACAATAAACTTGATATAATGATTCTAAAGATGATATAATATCTTTATCGAATGGTATATTATTTGGTAATTTATCAATTGGAATCTTTGGTATATTTAATTTATAATTTGTGGATTTAATTTCAGTATTATTATAAATTTTATCAATAAGATTTTTCATGAAAAATAAATCATAATTATTATTTGTCGGTTTATTTGATTTAATACCCATTAAATTTTTAATATTTGATGAAGGTTCTCTTTTCAATTTCATTGGATATTCTTTATCCATAACTGGATGTGAATATGTAAGTTTGGGACTAATCTTTGTTAATTTTTTTTCTTCTGAAATTGGCTCTTTTACATTTTCTTCACCATTTGTTGGAGAAGGTGTTGGAGCTTTACTATTACTACTACTATTATTATTATTATCATTATTTTCAACATTTTTATCATCATGGTTTTGTTTGTTACTTGTATTAACTTCCACATCAAATGCTAAATTTTGTAAAGGATGTGGATGTGGTATATGATTTTGACGTAATTTTATAGGATGTTTTGTATCTTTATTATTTTCATGAGCATCATTATTATCATCATCACTATCGGCAATTCTATCTTCATCACTTTCTGTATCATTAATTAATCTTAACCCACAATAATGATATTTTGATTGACCTCTCATACCTAATCTTCTTGTTGTTAAATCAGGAAAAACAGTTCTAATTAATTTACCTAAAGAAGCTTGTGATAATGGTTTTAATTTATTTTCTGCACATGATGAAGCATATTGTGCAAAGATTCTACCACGAGGTACAAAAGAATCATGTTTTGATTCACAATTTTTCATTAACCAAAGTAAAGCAAAAACTTGTCTTTCACGTTCTTTATTTTGTTCAGCTTGTTGCATTGAAGATTTTGATATTATTGATGAATCCATATTCATTAGTTTTAATTCTGCATCTCTTACAATTGATGCATATTCTGTTATTGGTTTATCAAGATGTTTTTCTGCAATACCTTTTGCGATTAATTCTTGTGTATTTCTTCTATTAACTAAATTATTTTTCAATTTCATTTTATTTACAGAATAATTTGGGGTGTTATTATTATTATTATTATTATCTATATTTTCAGTATTTGTTGTTATTTTAGATTTTTTAATTGTATTATTATTGTCATTATTATTATCATTAGATAGTGTTGAAGATGATCTTTTTGGTGTATTATTATTATATTGAATTGGATTTAATGCAGATGGATTTCTATTTAATAGAGGTAATTGATTATGAAAAGTTCTTGACATATTGTTAACGGGGGAAGAATGTATTATACTTGGTAGAGATGCATTATTATTATTTGTTGTTGTAGGAGAAGTAGTGGTTGAGGTAGTAGTAGTAGTATTAGTCGTTGAAATAGATTTTAAAGATGGAATCATATGAGTTGGTGATAACCCATTCGTTGTACCATATTTTAAAGAATTTGGGGATTGTGAAGGAGAAATAAATTGAGGTGCAGGAGATACTCTATTATTATTATTATTATTTGAAGAAACAATAGCACTATCTTCTAAATTACTACCACTACTATTACTACTATTTGAATGTAATAAATTATAAATTGAAGAAGTAGTTCTATTATTAATTGGAGTATTATTCAATTGTTGTTGTGTTGTTGATTTATCTTTATTATTATTATTATTATTATTATTTGAAGGAATATCAGATGAATTTTCACTCAACTGATGATCATTCGTTGATAAATGATCTATAGAATCAGTTTCAGTCATTCTACTTTATGTTTTTTTAAATTAATATACTTGTTTGAGTTTATGTATTATTAAAACTGTAACACAGATGTATATGTTTGTTGTTGATATGGCAACCGAATGTTTAAAGCTCTAAATAAGTAAAAAAGAAAAAACAAAACAAAAAACACAAAATTGAAAAATAAAAGTGACAAAAAATACTTGATTTCTTGTCTAATTTCTTTATTAACAGATTGTATAGATTTATAATAACTTAATTATGTTATTGATCTTAATAATAAGTACAATAATAATATGTTTGTCAAAGCAATAAAAAGGAAATATAGTTCTTGTATTAAATTTTTTTTCTTTCACAGAATTTAATCACTTTGTAATTTCTCGTTTCCGTTAGTTACCGTTATAATACAATAATATCAAATCAATAATAACAATACTAAATAAATTTTTTAATGGGGGGTGGGGGGTAGAAGAGGATTTTTGAGAGACAGCAATGGTGTGGTAACAATAGAATTTTTTTTCTTGAACTTTTTTAATAAAATTTGAACCCCCCGTTGTCAGGGCAACGGTATCACATGATTATCACATGATAATCATGTGATAATCATGTGACTGATAAATTTTATGAAAAAAAGTTTTTTTTTTCATTCCAATTTTGAATTTTTTGGAAAATTTTGCGATGCCCTCTGAGAAGAAAGAAAGATTAAATATATGTATGTTAATTTGAATATATATATGTTAGTTTTATGTTATTTAAATAGATAGATAGATACAAAAAGATAACAACAACAATCATATCAAGATGTCCACTCAACCTGAGAAGAAGGAATTAAACTCTACTCCAGAAATTTTATTACGTAAGAGAAGAAATGCTGATAGAACTAGATTAGAAAAACAAGAATTAGCTAAACAAAAATTAGCTAAACAAAATAAGATTAAATCAAATAATAAAAATAAATTTATTAGAGTGGAATCCATTGTAGCCAATACATTAGCTACCGAAAGAGAAAAGGAAAGAATTAAAAGAATTTCTAAAGTTGAATTGAAAAAATTGAAAAATGATTATGATCATTTACCAAGTGATAAAGATTTTATCTTAAATATTACTGAAAAGACTATTGAACAAAAGAAACAAGATGAAGAATTTAATGTTGATGAAGATGAAATTAATGATGAATTTATTAGAGAAAAAATTATTTATGATGGTAAACCAACTTTACTTTTCGTTCTTAGAGTGAAAGGTCCAACAAATGTTAATATTCCACATAAAGCTTTTAAAATTTTAAATTTATTAAGATTACAAGTATTAGATACTGGTGTCTTTGTTAAATTAACTAAGACTACATATCCATTATTAAGATTAATTGCTCCATATATTGTTATTGGTAAACCATCTTTACAATCTGTTAGATCTTTAATACAAAAGAGATCAAAAATTTTATATAAAAGAGAAAATGATCCAAAACCTGTTGAAATTATCTTAAATGATAATAATATTGTTGAAGAAAAATTAGGTGAATTTGGTATTATTTGTATTGAAGATATTATTCATGAAATTAATTCATTAGGTGAAAACTTCCAATCTTGTAATTTCTTTTTACAACCTTTTAAATTAAATAAAGAAGCTTCTGGTTTTAATTCATTAACTAAATTGAAAAAAATTGAGCAAAGAGAACAACAAAAGAAGACTCATAAAATTTCAAATTCTTCTGTTGCACCAATTATTCAAATTGATATTGATAATTTATTATCTAAATTAAATTAATTCATATTTATATATATATATATATATATTTAATTTGTCTCTCTGTATATTAAATTTATAAACCCAATTATTCAAACATTTCCTCACTAACAATTTTTTACACTTATTTAATATAATTTTTAATATTTGTTGAATTAACCTTATTACTTGTTAGTTCTTAGTTTAATACTCAATTACTTCTTTTTACAACAAATAGTTAATTTCATTCACTTTTCCAAAACTATATATCCTAAAATGGATAAAGTGTCCCAATAAAGAAACCACCGGTCCAGGTTTCCCAAAACGGAAAGCCCGCCTCCGGCAAAACGCCGGCCGACACCGGAGACAATCTTTTCAACATATATGAAATTTTAATGAAAAATCTAGGTTAAACGTATGTTGAAAGATTTCATGACTCAAATTTGTTAGTAACACTCTTGACGTTTCAATATTTATATATAAAGACACAATTGATATTTCAAATTAATTAAATTATTCTTTAAATCATTTTTAAATTGACTTTTTGGTTGTAATTAATACAAGATCAATAAAGGTTTAAACTAAACTACCCCACCCCCCTAATACAAATATATATATAATGTCTGTCAAGAAGATTGTTGTCTTACCAGGTGACCATGTTGGTCAAGAAATTACTGAAGAAGCTATTAAAGTTTTAAATGCTATTGCTTCTGTTCGCCCAAATGCTAAATTTGAATATCAACATCATTTAATTGGTGGTGCTGCTATTGATGCTACTGGTGTCCCATTACCAGATGAAGCTTTAGAAGCTTCTAAAAAAGCTGATGCTGTCTTATTAGGTGCTGTTGGTGGTCCAAAATGGGGTACCGGTGCTGTTAGACCAGAACAAGGTCTTTTAAAGATCCGTAAAGAATTACAATTATACGCTAATTTAAGACCATGTAATTTTGCATCTGATTCTTTATTAGATTTATCTCCATTAAAGGCTAAATATGCTAAAGGTACTGATTTCACTGTTGTGAGAGAATTAGTCGGTGGTATTTATTTTGGTGAAAGAAAAGAAGATGAAGGTGATGGTGTTGCTTGGGATTCTGAAAAATATTCTGTTCCAGAAGTTCAAAGGATTACTAGAATGGCCGCTTTCTTAGCTTTACAACACAACCCACCATTACCAATTTGGTCATTAGATAAAGCCAATGTCTTAGCCTCTTCAAGATTATGGAGAAAGACTGTTGAAAAGACTATTAAAGAAGAATTCCCAACTTTAACTGTTCAACATCAATTGATTGATTCTGCTGCTATGATCTTAGTTAAGAACCCAACTCAATTAAATGGTCTTGTTATCACTTCTAACATGTTCGGTGATATTATTTCTGATGAAGCTTCTGTTATTCCAGGTTCTTTAGGTTTATTACCATCTGCTTCTTTAGCCTCTTTACCAGATACCAACAAAGCTTTCGGTTTATATGAACCATGTCATGGTTCCGCTCCAGATTTACCAAAGGGTAAAGTTAACCCAATTGCTACTATCTTATCTGCTGCTATGATGTTAAAATTATCTTTAGATTTAGTTGAAGAAGGTAAAGCCGTCGAAGAAGCTGTTAAGAGAGTCTTAGATGCTGGTATTAGAACTGCTGATTTAGGTGGTTCTAACTCTACCACCGAAGTTGGTGATGCTGTTGCTAAGGCCGTTAAGGAGATCTTAGCTTAAATTCATGACAAAAATGCAAAGTTATAATGTGTTTTTTTTTTCACAACCACAAATAATATAATATTACAGAACAAAAAAAACAATTATATATTCCCTTTACATTTTATTATAATGACTCCCCTCCCCTCTACTAATACTATATAGAATTATTTTAATAGAACTTATGTACATAATTCTTTTAATTTTACGTCTCCCTTGTTTTATAACATTAAAATATTATTATTACTATTTACTTACACAAACAACATAACTTGTGCGTAAATTTATATATATATATATTTGATTTATTAAATTGACTTATTAAATTGATTTACTATTATTGTTGTTATTAATACTATTTACTTTGAAAATTTGTTTGTTTCTTTAATGACCAGACCATTCAATAGAATTTAGATCGATACCTTCTTGAACCATTTCCCATAATGGTGAAAGTTCTCTTAAGAATTTAACTCTTTCACTAATGGCTTTGATAACATAATCAATTTCTTCTTCAGTAGTGAATCTACCAATACCAAATCTAATCGAAGAATGTGCTAAAGCATCATCTGCACCTAAAGAATGTAAAACATAAGATGGCTCTAAAGATGCAGAAGTACAAGCTGACCCAGATGATAATGCAATATCTCTTAATGCCATTAATAAAGATTCACCTTCCACATAAGCAAAAGAAACATTAACACAACCAGGATATCTATGTAAAGCAGAACCATTTAAATTAGTATGTTCTAAAGATAATAATCCATCAACTAACTTCTTTGATAATCTTTTAATATGAGCTTCATCATTAGCAAATTCTTGTTTTAATAGTCTAGCAGCTTCACCAAAACCGGCAATTAATGGTGGAGCTAAAGTACCAGATCTTAAACCTCTTTCTTGACCACCACCTGATAATAATGGTTCTAATCTAACTCTTGGTCTTCTTCTGACATATAAAGCACCAATACCCTTTGGACCATAAATCTTATGAGATGAAATGGATAATAAATCAATCTTCATATCATTAACATCTAATTTAATCTTACCATAAGCTTGAGCACAATCAGTATGGAAATAAACTTTATGTTTCTTACATAGTTCACCAATTTCTTTTAATGGTTGGATAACACCAATTTCATTATTGACAGCCATAACAGAAACAACACAAGTATCTGGTCTAATAGCAGCCTCTAATTCTTTCAAATCAATCAACCCGTCTTTATCAACGTTTAAGAATGTGACTTCAAACCCTTCATTAATCATACTTCTAGCAGCTTCTAATACACATTTATGTTCAGTTCTAGTAGTAATAATATGTTTCTTTGTCTTTTTATAAAATCTTGGAATACCTTTAATAACCATATTGTTTGATTCGGTGGCACCAGAAGTGAAAATAATTTCTCTTGGATCAGCATTAATTAAAGAAGCAATTTCCTTTCTTGCATCTTCAATAGCATTATTTGTTTCCCAACCATATGAATGGGTATTAGAATGTGGATTACCATATAACCCAGTGAAAAACTTTAACATTGTATCCAAGACACGAGGATCAGTTGGGGTAGTAGCTTGCATATCCATATAGATTGGTCTAGTACCAAACCCTGTATCTTGTCTATAAGCATAATTTAAAGCAGTAGTCCCTGAGGTTAAAGCATCTGTAATCTCAGCATCTCCACTTGCAGCCGATCTTTGATCAGCCTGGTCTTTAGTAGCGGCTTGAACATCTGTATGTGTTTCTAATGCAATATCATCTGGAATTTCAATAGCATTCTTTGTTGCTGTAGCCGCACCAGCTGCTCTATTGACCATGGAAACATGATATGATCTATTTGATAGGGTATTATTATAGGAAGAATATATAGACCTTAGAGACACTTGTGTAGCACGAAGTGAGTTACTCACCAATGAATTTCTTAATAACATGTTGGTATATTATAATCCTTCTTGTACGTTCACTCGTATTAAATGGAAAAAAGATGGGGTGCAATACTTGTTGTGGGAAATATAAGATACGACCTTTAAGTAATAGAGTTTTTTTTAAATACAGGAAAGTACTTCTCTTTTTCTTCTTATCCTTTCAAAATATTAGTTTAATCAGATCAGATATTCAATAGTCTTGATTTAGTATATCAGGAATGATTGCTTACTTGTATTTAAATGGAGATATATTTATATAAAGTATAGTTGTGACTATTCTTAAAATTTAATCGATGATTATTAATTGTGGGCAGAAATTCAAGAAAAAAAAATACACAAAGGCGCACTTTGGAATATTTAATACACTGTTTATATAGCGATGACTAACAAAATGATAGGCAACCAGGTCTTAAACACAGCAAAAGTGACAGTAATTGACAGTACTGTTTAACTGGTTATAATCATTATATGTTAATGGTCTTAATATAATGTTCTGAGAGATCAATTGGCTCAATTCCCTTATGAATCAACCTTTAAAACCTTTATAATTCATTGAAGAATATGGGGTGTGGCACACGTGACACACTGGCATGTGTCACAAAATGAGTTAAAATAATGATATATTCTGGCATTATTATCTACTAGACACAATGATCTGAGTTTTGCGTCTATCACCGGGCATTGGAACTCTTCTACGACGAGCATATTTCATGATAAAACTATCTAATTTCAAACCTCTTGTATTTAATTCTTCCACAAATGGGGCAATGTCTTCTAATAACCAATTACTTTGTAATTTAAATAATGTCTTAAATCTTTCCTTCGGTTCCATAGGTAAGATTGCACGAGATACATAATGAATGGAATCATCTGTTGGTTTATAAATTAACCCACGTAACATACTAATATCGATATCACAGGGGAAGAAAGGTGGAAACATTGATTTCCAATTGATTAAGAATTCATCAATAGTAACACTATGTTGGCGAGCATATTTATTTAATGCTTGTTTACCATACCATTTGGCAATCGTTTGTTTATTAAGTTCCCAATATTCAGTATCATCTCCATCTTTACTAAATTTGGTACCAAATTTGTTCAAGACACTACGTATAACTTCTAAAGTGTAGGGATTATATTCATCATCAATATCACTAGTTACCAACTTATAACTTTCGGCTAAACTTAATTTACTCATATCAAGTGATCCACCAAGGATACTCACCAAGGTAACATTTAATGCTTGAGACATAAACGAATCTGATGGGAGACAAATATATCCATTTATTATACACCCACCAATCTTATGCCATTCTTTCAAACATTCTTCTTTTGAACATGCACTATTATCAACCAATTCATCAATGGATTTTATATGAACTGTCTTAATATCTTGATCAAAATCTTGACCAAAATTTAATTCTCCATCATAAAATGGAACCATATCTAAATTAATCTTACCTTGAATTAAATTAGTTTCATATTCATATGTGGTCTTACTGAACCCCATTAAATCTAGACTAGGTTGTTCTTTACAACCAAATAACATATGTTCAGGTACATTAACCTTTTCTTCAGGTTGATATTCTTTCATTAGTAAAACCGTATTTGAATGATTTTTTTGTCTTAATAACCATGTCTTATCAGAAGAACAAAGAACCACTTCACTCTTATGTTTATGTTCACCTGTGACATCCAGTGTCTTGAATTCCAGACCCGTCTTAGTTGATGGAGACTCATTTTGTTCAATGACTCTCAACAAATCTGGTGTTAATTGGATTAATTTATATGAACTATCTAAAGTCAATTTACTACGTAAATTCACAATTGTCATTTGTATGTGTTTGATTCGTTATTGGTCCGTATATACTTTATACAACACCTTATATCTTTATAAACTACACGTTAAAATACAAATTGTTAGAAGCTCTTTATAAATTTGTTTTAAATTTTCTGTTCCAAAGAAGAAAAAATGTAAACATTGAAATTTGATTTCAAGATCTACTTCAACATTATGTTGACGACCGTTTATAAACTGGAAACCATAGACATAGTAATAATCAAGTCAAATAGATACACCAATAACCTTTGAAATGAATCCGGAGTTATCATCTATATACTCTCAGGAGGAATTACCGCAACAGCCAAACTCAGACTTGCAATTACATATTGCTAATAACCTCATACCATCGATTGCAAAGAGTCAAGATTTACAACAATTTTTAACTCATGCTTGGTCAAAAGTATGGTTAAAGAAAAGATTAGCTGACTCTACTGTTTATTACAACAATGATAAACTGTTATGGGGACCATTCTTAATTATCATTTACAAAGATCCTGACACAAAAAATATTTCTACAGTAACAATAGATAAGTTGGGGCTTACTTCGTTTCCTCAAATTGATATCACAAATAAATCTAAATATTATCCAGCAATTGAAAATTTACCTGAGCAAGAACAAAAATCAAATATCAAGAAGACTTTAGCTGTATGTCTTTTAGAAAAATTTAGCCAATTAACAGAAGATCATATTAAAGCCATAGCTCCACAATATCCGTTGAAATTTGAATATGATCAAACATATGCTGGCGAATTGGCAAGCGAATGTAAATTATTTACACATATGACACCTGAGACATTAGGTGTTAAATTGCTTGAAGCTGGGGTTTTCTCTTCTAACAAAACAATCAAATCAACTTTACTGGATGTCGTGTATGAAAACAATGAAAAATTTATTGATTCCAATAACAAATTAGTATTCCATTTAGGTGAACAGTTAGAGCAATTATTCAATCCAATAACAGAATATTCTCCTGAACAGACAGAATATAACTACAAACCACCAGAGAGTGAATCATTTATTGAACAAGATGGTCCACTAGTGAAAGCAATTATAAATGAATTGTTACAATTTCAATCTAATTTTACTTTCAATTTAGTCGAATTTTTACAAAAAGTTTTAATTACTCTAAGAGTCCGTGTTTTGAATGATGAAATTGATGGTTTATCTACTGTCAAATTAAATAGATTGTTCCCACCTACCATCGATGAAGTAACAAGAATCAATTGTATTTTTCTGGATTCTTTGAAAGCCGCTGCTCCATATGGTTCCTTAGAAATATTAAAAGCCTGTAGTCTTACTATCCCGTATTTTTACAAGGCATACACCAGACACGAGGCTGCAACCAAGAATTTTAGTAAAGATATCAAATTATTTTTAAGAAATTTCCAAGATATACTTCCCGAAAGAGATATTTACAGTGAATTAAAGATCGAAACAATTATTAAAGGTCCACAAGAAAAACTAATTAAATTAAAACTTATTATCGACAGATTATTTAAAAGTAAGAAAAAATGGGTATCCACCATAAATCAAGATTTAGCCAAAAAGGAATACACAAATATTATGGATGTTATCGATTCTTTTGGTAAATTAGATAAGCCTTTAAGTTCTTATAATACAAGAGTGTTTACTCCTTCTGGTAAAATCTTAACAGAATTGGCTAAAGGTTGGCCAGTGGAATTGCAATACAAATGGCTAAAAAGACGTGTCGTTGGTGTCTATGATATAATTGATACATCAAAGTCGAATAACAGAAATGTCCTTGTCATATTCAGTGATTATATTGTATTTTTAAGTATCGTTGATTTTGAGAAATATTATACTACAGATGGTGCTCATAAACCGCTAATATCAGATATCTTAATGAACTCTTTGATTAATGAAGTTCCATTACCACCTAAGATACCCAAGTTGCAAGTTGAAAGATACAGTTATATTGATAAAATATTTGTGTCTGTATTCGATGAAAAGTTTTTAAGAGTTGATGCTATTAAAGGAGATGAATCATTTTCTGTAACATGTCAATTAGCAAATCCAAACACTGTTGATGTCACTTATATTTCTGACTTAATAACCAAAGCCAAGATTTTAGAAAAGGATACCGCTTTCCATTTATTCAAAGCATATGAAAATGACATAACTTTGTATTCAACGGCCCATGAGTTAGAAGCCTATAACAACGAAAGAATAAAGTCTCCATTTGCCCTATTCCTAAATATCGAACCCTCACCATCTTTGTTAACTATAAATAATCTTCAATCTGCAGTTTTTGCCAAATTTGTGAAAGAAACCGATGATGAAGAAATCATCAAATTTACAATCATATCTTCTGGAGCTGGAAATACTGCCATAGATCTTCCTTCTGATGAAATTATCCCTAAACTTATTGAAAATATTTCCAAACACACATCTTCTTACTATTCATCGATAGTATCACCATTAGGCAAAGATCTGATGACCTGTAACATTAGCTTATTAAATGAAATTAATAATCTTACGGATGAGCCACTTCCCTCCATCAGTGATCATTCCAGTCAAAAGTTCATAATTCAACAAGTCAATAGCGAAAATAAGCAATCATATGGTACAATTACAACTTTTAGAAGTGATACCAGCGACATGAAGGAAAGTGAAGAAGATAACAAAAACGGAAATACTCAGAAGACGGTACCTTCAGTCAAGACGAAACAAAAAATTCAAAAAACTACCTTAAAGAAGCCAAAGACTCCTTTACTAAAGAAAGAAATTCGTCAAATGAAGAATAACCATACAAAGAATGTAGAAGTTAAGAACAAAGAAAAGAAAGGTGGTTTCTTTAGTATTTTCAAGAATATATTTGGTAGTTCTAATAGTAAAATGAAGAAAACTAGAATCAGTAAACCAATGACTGTTACTAATCAAGCATTAAATTCCGAGAAGAATGCAAATACTGATTCTATTCCAACTCCAACCTCAATGAGAAAAATTCAAACTCCTGCTGATGGAAATCGCTTATCCAGAATAAATCTTGTTCCAGTTGTTGAAGAATCTCATGAGAAAAACCAAGATAACGACAAAAAAGGTTACAATCATGTAAAACCTACTTCCAACGAATCGTCAGATGATGATTCTACTTCACAATTGAGGATTTCATCTGTTGTTAGAAATACCAATTTTGGTAAGAAAGCAGAGACTGAAGATAGAAAAAAGGATATACCTTTAAAAACAGTCGTGGAGAAGGAAGATTCTTCCAAGAATAGTACTGAATCAGAACATAAATCTAAGCCATTACCAGAGCCTAAAATAGAAGAGAAGAAGGATGATGTAAAGAATAATAACCAGTTACCTCAAAATATATTTGCTTCAGTTAGTAAGGTTTCTGCTGAAACTAACAATGTTCCAAAAAATGATTTTATTATAAAGAGAACTATTGTTCCCCAACCAGTTACCAAAAGCAGCGACCTTCCAAAAGGAAATATAGTAACCCAAGAAACCAATGATGATGTTGCTGAAAATGCTAATATGACTTCAGAGGTTGACACAACAGAAGTTTCCCATTCAACCATCAAAACAAGAGATATTGTTAATAAAGGATTAGCAGGTACTATGTCTGCCCAAAGTCAAGTGTTTAATAATGATTTGTTTGGTGACTTTGTGGAAGATATTCCAACTGTTAAAAAGAATCATCCTGACTTTACCTCTCGTAAGCCATCTTCTACAAGACCAGAAACTCTCAATGATGAAACACCTGTGGCTCCAATCAAATCAACTAAAAGGATTTCATCCGCAGACAGCAATGCTACCATTGAAAAGACTACAACGAATAAAGACCAAGAAATATCGACTGATGAACATTCTCAAATTAAGGATGGGACTCCTACAAAAGATGATACTATTTTGAATAAGACAGATGGAGAAGCAAGTAAAAATGAAAAAGTTGACAAATTTCATGCCTTTCCAGAGCTACCTCACATCCCAATTTCTAAACCACGCAAAACTTTTGAAAGATCCCCATCATTTATTGAATTATTCCAAGGTATGAGAATGGTATTGGATAAGAATGATGCCAAGTATAATTGGAAGAGAATCCCAAGTACAACTTCCTTGAATGATACCTTATTACTAGATCCTTCTGAGAAGGAGAGCAAGATGGAAAGTGTTCCAGAAGAACTACCTGAGAATATTGATACACCAAACTCTCACACTCATACCTTATCTTCACCTGTTGAATCTGTTCCAAGGTTCTACCCCGTTAAAAAAAATAATGCCGATGATGTTGAAGTTAATATCGAACCTGCAGATGATTCAGTAGCAAGTGAACACACCTACAACTTGGAAAAAAGTGTTAACAAGGTTGTACAATCTATGTTTAACGATGAGAATATAGGAAATCTTTCTTCGAAAAACCCTTCTTCATTTAAAGTTGTCAACAGTTCTCCATCAAGATATGTAAATAGGGCTCCAACTGATGATGAAAGTTCCCGTGATAATATTATAAATAATACAATTAGTCCATTGAAAAAACCAGAGGCTAATTTAAATATCGATAAGTCACCTGTTAATCGATTTTTAGCTAATGAATCTAATATTGGCTCTGATTTCTCATTTCCCTCAGATATCAACCACGGTCCTGATAAACGTTGGCTAGAGCTTTCCTTTACATCTCAAGATGATATTAAAAACATCCACAATCCATCCGTTGAAAGCCTTGAGAATAATCAATACGTAACTCCTTTAGAGGAGCCAAGAGATACTTTTCAGGACAGCCGTTCTACAATCTCAGCAAGCTCCGCATTGAATCAAGATGAAACATTAGATACTAAAACCCAAGAAATGCCAAGTATAGGTGTTACTCAGGATACAACAAATGATTCCACTGTCCACTCAGAAGCTCAAAATACCACCACTGCAACTGATGATGCCCAACAATCGAGTGTCTCATATCCGGTACAAAATGTTTTGGAACAAAACCACCACCACATCGAAGAATCCAAAAAAATAGGTGATAATGTTTCCAATGCCTTATTAGAAGATTTAGAATTCAGTTCTTTTAACATGACCTTTGACTCTACTACAAATAATGAAACACACGACTCTAGTAGCAATAACGTTTTGCCTCAGATCCCAGAAATGAATAGTGAAACCTCTAAAATATGGGACAATGTACCTAATCTGCAACAAAAAAATAAAGACCCCGTGGTCTACAGATTATCTAGAGATTTAACTATGGATGGCAATTCTGCTGATAACAAGACTAGTAATGAATCCAATAAATTATCTACCAAATCTAATGAAGATGATCCAATTTGGGTTTCTCCAAGTAAACTTGATTTCGCTGCTAGCCCAGAAAAAAAAATTAAAACTGGTTACAAAGAAGTCTCTCCACAAAAGAGCAGAAAGGCCACCACTACGCACAATAATATTGATAATAAATCTGATTTAGTTGAGGATTCTTCATTTGCTTTCTTAGCAGATATTGTTAATGGCAATGATAATACTATTGAGTTGGATGAAACTGACTCCCAAAATGTTAGTGATGATGACATCAATTATAAAAATGATAAGCCACAAAGACTTCAATTTGTAAAATAAAATTCATAGACACTAAATTAAAAATAATACTAATATATATGATATATTATATAAGGACTAAAATATAAGTTAATATTGTAAAAAAGAAAGATTGAGGGCAGATTGAAGAAAGTAAGAAAGTAACAGGTAACTAAAGTTTCCCTTTGGATATTAAATAATATTTTTGAGAAAATATATTCTGTATGTAATATATTTGAATCCCCATTCCATGTTATAATGGAAAAGTAAGAAGGATAGAAACATACTAAAATATTAAAAGTACAATTTCATTATTCATATTATTTCATTATCATGATTATTATTACTAAAGTTACATTAAAAGTCGAAGTAAACAAAAAAGACAGAAAGAAAACATGACTCCTTAATACTTCAATTTGCTTTTTTTTTCGGGTCCATTATTAGAATTATAATTCGGTATTATGTTGTGCATATGATACAGCTAAATCATTGCCACCATAATTATAATTATTTAATTTACTGATACAAAGTTCTGCAGTGTCAGCATCAATATATTCAATAACTGCAATACCTGTTGGAGCCCCAGTTCCATCAAATTTTAGTTCGGCCTTTTCTACCCTACCAAAACTTTCAAATAATTCATATAAATCTGTAGATGAAGTAGCTAATGGTAAATTAGAACAGTAAACCATATTATTCTTATCACCACCACCAACAATACCTTCGGTGAATGTGGAGATTGGAGTTTCTGGAACTGAATCTTGCTCAATAACAACATCTTCGACCGGTTCTTCTTCCATTCTATCACCGTTATCAAATCTACTTTCATTATCAAATCTACTTCCATTATTGAATCTACTTTCAGTTCTTGGTTGTCTTTCTTCTTCAACTGGGAAACCCTCTCTGCCTCTTCTTTCTTCGTCAACTAAATGATTATAACGGCCTTCTCTAACTTCTAAGACTCTACCATCTAAATCATAACCGTTAAACATATCAATAGCTTTATACATTTCTTCTTTAGTTGGGAAAAATACGTTACCAAACCCTCTTGAATAACCTCTAAAATCTAGCTCAACATCAGCTCTTATAACATCACCAGCTTGTCTGAATAAATCTTTTAAATCTTGCCAAGTGGTAGCATATGGTAAATTAACAATAAACACTTCATAACCATCTAATTTAGCACCTGGTGGAGTAGCAAATTCAGGTTCTTGATCTCTATTAGAGAATTCTAATCTTCTTTCTCTACGTCTTTCTTGACCAGGTGGAGCACGATCTTGTTTAACAAAAATATCACGATCCATAAACATAGTACCATCTAATTGATTTATAGCATCTTCGACCATTTGGTGATCAACAAATTCTACAGTACCCATACCTTTATGACGACCATGGGAAAAAATGATATCCGCAGAGACAATTTCACCAATACCATTGAAATGATCTCTTAAATCTTCAGCGGTACAATCGAATGATAAATTACCAACAAAAATACTATTTTCATAATTTCTATCAATTGGAGTTGAATCATATTGAAATTCACGACGGCTACCACCACCATAAGAACCACGGCCACCTCTGAAACCACCACGGCCACGACCACCTCTGAAACCGCCTCTGCCGCGACCACCTCTAAAACCACCACCTCTTCTAAAACCGCCTCTACCACGGCCACCTCTCCTTGATTCGTGGTAATCATTGCCATTTTCGAAATATGGATCTACATCACCACGACGGTTGTCATTATAATTGTCATTGAATCCACGACGGGATGGGGATCTTGATCTGCTACGATAATCATCCTAATGAAAAAAAAAGGTTTTTGGTTCAAAGCTTTATCCAATTGGATATATTGAAATAAAATTGTTAGTAAATTATAATTGAATATAATAAATATATCTCATCGACTGATCGATATACATGTAACTTATCAATTAACCAGTTAAAACTTCAATGTTTCAATTCAATTAATTCTTAAAATAAAACACGTCTATCAAATTCAACAGAGAAGGGGGGATTGAAATACGAGTAAATAAATTAAAACATACGTAACGACCACTACCTAATGCTTCATCCATTGTAATTGTTTTTTGAATTTGTATATGTTTAGTTTGTTCTGTCAAACTTGTATACTTTGTACTTTGAATATTGTATGTGTTAAGTGGTTTTGCAATTTAATGGTAAATTTTACTTTGTTATGATTTCAATATCTTTAAATTTTTTTCAATTTTGGATTTTCACACTGTAAAAATTGTATTTGAAGAAAAATTAGTGAGGTTTAGATAGATATAATGAGGTTTGGAAGATGATGAGGTTGAAAATGTTATTATAATTGTTATGTGTTTGATATCTTTGCTATAAGATAATATTGTAAAATGAAATAAAACTGTAATTCAAATAAAAGTAAAAAGACAACATTCTACGATCTCTTGGCGTTATTCACAGGTAAAGCAGAAACAGTTGGGAATGGTAAGACAAGTCTTCTATCCACTTCAGTTTCTTTATTAACTTCTTCTTCACCATCAAATCTTAATTTACAAACTTTAGCATTACCTTTATGATCTCTACTTACTACAGCAGGGTAAAACGTAGTTGTTTCAGGATATCTAGCTAGTACTTTTGTCCCCATTGGATATGGCTTCATTGAAGTACGAATTTTTATTGATGGGATTGGAATAATTTCCTTCCATGTACATTTAAAAATTTTACCAGCATTGCCTAATTCATCAGGTTCAGGATCTTGAACTTCATATTTGATCCCATCCGTAGAAACTTTAAGTACAATACATTGAAACCATTCATCATCTAAACTATTCTTCTTTGGTTTATATGCGACTTCTGAACCCAATGGGATGGTACCGACAGGATTGAAAACACTTGTCCAATATTGTTTCCCACCTTGTTGTTCTTCAATTGTGGCTTTTTGTTGTTGAGCAGCTGGTGCAGTCGGTGGGTTAATTCGTTCCACATCTGGAATTGAATTAATCAAATTTGATACAGTAGAATTAATTGAATTTAATAAATCTTGTGATTTTGTAACGTTATTCAAATGATCTTGAATCAATTGTAATTTTTCCTTCAATTGAATAGAATCAAGACTATCATCATTATTTTTCAACTTTTCTAAGAAAGTGATCAATTCTTTATTATTTAATGGATTGTTTAAATCAGTTAAAGAATCTAAAGAATCTAAAGATTGTGCTTCATTGAAATTGAAAATATCTTGTAATGAAGTCATTACTTGGATCCATTGTGTAGTATCAGTACTCATGTTTATCCTATTTATATTGGTCTTCTAATCACTGGTTTTTCTCTTAAATATATATCCTCTCTCTTAACTACTTCCAAAGATATTTATTTCATGAAATTTAAATAGTGGAAATATAATAATAATAAACATGATTTTTTATACAAGATAATTAAGTAACGATATTCATTTCAGAGATAGATATGTAGCTAGATAGATAGATACATATATATATATAGCTATAGATTAACCAGGTGGTAATTGAGAAATATCAACGATATCACTAATCTTATTTTGTTCATCTAAACCTTCAGCTTCTTCAATTGAAGTTTGTAATGGAGTTCTTGGTAAAGCCATCATACCAGATCTAGCACATTCTAAGACACCAAATGGTTCTACTAATCTTAAGAAAGCAGAAATACGTGTTGGTTTAGCTGCTAATTCCACAATACAAGAAGTTTCACTAATATCAACAATTTTACCACCGAAATTTTTAGATAAAGTAACAATATCGTTTAGATGTTCATGTTTCTTTCTTAAGACTTCAGAAGCTGGCATATTTGATGGATGGAATGGTTGATCTCTAATCTTATTAATTAAATCAGCATCAGTAGCTTCAGTGGCTGGAGTAACAGCACCAGTTGTTGTAGTTTGATGATGATGTAATAAAAGATCTTCAAAATATTCAGCACCTAATAAAGAAATTCTAGCCATTAATAATTCTCTTTTAACTAATTGAGCATTGGTATAATTTAAAACAGCATAAACAGGAACTAAATCTTCAATTTGTCTTCTAGCTTGTTCAATAACTGAATCTTGACCTTGTAAAACAATAGTCATTCTAGATAAATCTTTAACCTCAGTATTACAAACAATTAAAGAATCAATATTAAACCCTCTAGCAGCTAAAGTACCAGAAATACGTGATAATACACCAGGTTCATTTTGTACTAAACAGTTTAAAACATGTTGTTTTCTTGGTTGTAAAGATGGAGCAGGAGTTTCATAAAGAATAGAAGAAACAGCAGCGTTAGCATCCCAAGCAGGAGTTTCTAAGACAGGTAATGGTGGTCTTGCTTGATGTCTATGTAATTGTTTATAAGCCAAAGCACTTGTTGAGGAAGAACCATGACGAACAAAAATTGGCATAGAAGAAGCAGATCTTTTAACAGATCCACTTAACAAAGTTCTAATCATTTTGTTGTAGTTGTGTAATTCGTTATATACGTTATAAGAATAAATGTAAACAAATAGAACTGAAACGAAGACTCAGAAAAAATATAAGTTGATTTAGTCTTTTATTTATTTAAATTCTTCAAATTGAACGTTATTTTCTTTCTTTCGAGATGAGTAACCTTTGGGAAAAACACAAAGTGAGGAAAAAAACACCAGTGATAATTTGAGAAATAAGAATAAGAGTAACACTCACACAATTAATTAATACTTGGTGATAATAATACTAATAATAATTACACTAAAATAGAGTGATAAACCACACGGGGAATAAAAAGCGAATATGAATCATCTGTTGATTCCAATAATATATTATAATATATTATTGATTGATTGGATTTCCCACTGTTTTTTTGTTGTTTTTGAATCATCGTCTGAAATTTTTTTTGTTGTGATGAAGAATTACCGGTCCGATATTAAGCCGGTGTCGCTATGGGCGAATGTGTGTTCATATATATATTGAAATATTATTATTATTATTATTATTATTATTATTATATGATGATGATTAAATAAAATATCCAACAAGTAAGGTTAAATATGTCACCAGGACATGATTTAATGGTGATCCATAGACTAATACACCATTGTTCTTCTTTTTATGTTGAGATGTGGAGGTACTAGAACTGCTATTGTTGTTATTATGGCTACTACTACTAACACTTGAACTTGAAGAAATAGATGATGATGAAATAGTATGTTTGGAACTAGAAGATGATCTTGAAAATGTAGAGGTGGAATCATGTGATTGTGGTTTGATAACGGTATGGGATGAGGAGATAGTAGTGGTAGTGATAGTAGTGTTATGATGAGTTTGTGTAGTAGTGAGATTACGTTTTGTAGAGATAATAGATGCACTATTATGAACCATACTATGAATAGTTGGATGACTAACACTTGACATTTTATGAGTACTACTAACTTTTCTCTTGGTAGAACTTACCTTCTTTGTTGAGCTTATCTTCTTCGTAGAACTTATTTTCTTTATAGAACTCTTCTTAGTGGTTGTTATTTTCTTACTACTGCTAAAACTACTACTCGTACTACTGCTAGAACTACTACTCGTACTACTGCTAGAACTACTACTCGTACTACTACTAGTAGTGGTAGTAGTAGTAGTAGAAGAGGTAGAAATTGTTGTTGGACTCACTACAATACTACTACTTCTTGGTGTATTGGATGTCATAGCACTAGAATATGCTTCTTGTGTGGCTGTAAAGATATTTCCACCAGCGGAAATACCTTCATCTCTAACCCAAATATCATCATATCCAACAGCTTTTCTTACCCCCGGAATTATACCTTTATTAACAATCCTTACTAATTCATTATTATCACTATTATCACCACTATTATTATCCTTTCTTTGTGCCATTGATATTTCATAATTATCAAGATCAAATACCACATAAGCAGATGTTAAAAATGAATCACCTAATGTAACAGCATTCTTATCTTGTCCCATAATACCAAATGTACATTGTCCCGTACTATCTTGTGAATTTGTTAAGATAAAATTACTCCATGGAATTGAAATTTGAAATCCACCAAAATCAAAGACAAGAAATTTATTTGTCATTGATTCATCTGTAGCCATTGAACATGCAATTGAATAATGATCATTTTGTAATTGAGCACCAACTTCATTTATGATATCTGTAGCGAGTTCATTTGGTAAATAAACAATAGTTGACCCAGAATCAAGTAAAGCTGGAAGTTTTGATGTAGTATATGTGAATTGATTGTTACCACCAGCTGAGGGAGTATTGTCTAATTTCCCCAGACCTTGTAATGTCACAGCCATCTTGATTGGCTGAGCATAACCTTGTGATTTATATTGATTTATTATTGGTAATGTAAATAATTGACCAGCATCATATTTTGATGTATCTACAGCACCGAATAATAAATCACCAGTTGAGGTATCTTTATCTAATGATAATGAATATATTTGATCATTAATAATCCCTTGTTGTTTCAATTGCATTGGGAAATTATTATAAGAGAAGGATCCACTTGTACTACCATGAGATACTTCAAGACCAGGTAATCCAATCCCCAAGACACCGATAGAATCTGAATTTTTAGCAAGACCAAATGTTAAAGTCATACCATCATTCTCATTATTTAATGTGACAACATCTGACCCCCAATCACCACTGGAACTTGTACCATCTGCATAATTAATCTTAAACCCTTTATCCTTTTGTGTATAACTTGATGAGGCATCACTATTAAAAGAACCATATAGATTACAATCATTGGAATTAGAACAATACGGGTTTGAATTACTCACCACAATCATATCAGAGGAACCAGTATCTAATAATAATTCTAGTTTTTGAGGCGGAGTACCCAATTCAACTTCCACAGAATAAAAACTTTGTTGTTCTAACAAACCTAAATCATAACTACCATAATCATTCCTTCTCTGGAGTTGATTACTGTTAGTAACTGTATTTTTATTAATATTCAAATGTAGGAAGGAACCATTAACCAATGACGGTAGCGCTAATAAAGCAAATTTCAATAACATTTTCATAATATTATTTGGACAGTTTTATCAGGGCAATAAACAATAAATAATATCCAGTACAACTTATAGCTTGTCGTAATTATACAATAGGGAGATTTAACTACTTTTAAAATTACCGACAGGTGTGCTTTATATATAACAAACATAATGATAATGGGTCCTCACAATATACTCTTATTATGATCCCATTTTAAATTTTCAATTTAATTTTCCAAATTTTCAATTTTTTTCCAATCGGGGGGGCTTTTTTACCAAAAAGGGAAATGTGATGACAAGAGAGCCTGCAAAATTGCCCAATACGGCAAAATACATTAAATATAGCAGGTTTCCACCAGATCTGGCAGCTATTGATTCAACATATCGTAAATCTTCCTTACATGAAGTCTGATCATGAACTGTTGTTTGGCCAGCTCTCTAGTCTTTCTTATGAAGATGTCTAAGGTGATACGGTTTTTATTTAATAGCTCCGATAATATGGCAATAGTATCATCTAATGTCATATCTTGGGACATTAAATCATATAATTGATTTAGACCTAAAGTCTCTGTGATTTGCAACGGATGATCATCGACTTCTTTATTATCCGGCACCCCCACCATAATATATTTTTGAGACCAACTACTTTCCAGTTTATCTAGCTCAGCTATTTGATGAATGATTGTTTCTTTATTAACTTGTAATTGAGATCTAATACTTTGTAAATTATCATTTTCATATTTCAAAGTATCTTGGAATTGAATGATGGCTTGATCAATCTTTGGTAACCTTGTGTCATGCACTTGATTTACTGTGTCTTGTTCTACTAATTCTAATTGCTTTAATAATTGAGATAATTCATTGATATGTTTTTGATGAATGGAATCCCCCCTTGATGTTGTGGATAATAGATCACTATCCATCAGATCAACTATAGGTTGTGATGTAGCAGGTACTTCTGTTCTGGTTTGTAAAGGCCGTTCCGGTGCAGGAGGTGGAGGTGGAGTTGTCAGACTCACAGTGGGAGACGATTCGATTTGTATTGGGATAGGTAATTGTGGTCTGCTAGGAATTGGTGGAGGACCCAAAGGTTTTGTTGGATGAGGGGGTCGTTGTGGTAGATTAATTGGAGATGGTAATGGTGAATTTCTAGTCTTTGGGGGCAATAACGGTTGTTTTCTACATAATAACATTTCTTTGTTTATCACCATTTGCAATTCTTTAACAGTATTAATAATATTATATTGTGAATCTTTATCATCCCAATTTTGGAAAAATGGTAAATATATTTGTCCATTAGAATCAACATGTTTTCCCAAATTAATCATCCATTCATCACCAATATTTTCCATATCAATGTAACATTGTGGAGGTGTCAATGGATAATTATCATCAATCCAAATTAAAACTGGTACTTCATTAGAAGCAATTGTAGCATCCTCTTGAGTCTGAATATGATCAAATTTACCAAACAAACAAAGTAAAAGACGGGACTTACCCTTAGTATCAATGAATACACGAGTCCTAGGTCTTAAGTTCTTCTTGAACATGGAAAGTGTTAATAAAGAATCATGAAATGTGGTTCTCGGATCTATCCTGTATATCTTTTGAATATTTTGGAAAAGCCAGTCAATGACTGACTTGGGAATATTTTCAACTATTCCACTTGTACTACTACTCATCTTACCCTCTTGTTACCTCTTGTTTGTCTTGTTTTAAGCTCTCATAAAAGATTCATCCACACGTCATTACAGGTGAACCTTGAAATTAATCTCAATTTTTGCTTTGTTTAAAATTCCACTCAAAATTTAGAAAAAAAAAAAAAAAAAAATTATTATTTCTGTCTTTAAAACAAAGACATATTTCCATTGTATTGCTGAAAAGAAGCTTAGTTTAACATTGTAAGAGAACAAGAAACCCATTCTAGTTAGGTACTTTCTGTGTGGATATAATAAGAGATCATGAGTTTGTATGTATAGTTAATTAAATCCCAAGACAAGATTTGAAAGAAAGGTCCAAATGAATTTTTTTTTTACTAACAAGAAGACACAATGTAAATGAGAAAGTGACATATCCATTTAAAAAATGGATATTTGTTTGTCGTAATCATTTCTGAATTGATCCATTTCAATATAGTTATACTGTTGTTGGTGTGTTTGTTGCCGTTGCCGTTGCCTCTACTGTGTTTTGGTTCACTGCTCCAAAAGATAATAGAACGTATGTATAATTACAATATTCTAATATTCCCATTCTCATTCCCATTCAAGATAACGTTTTTTTTACTAACAAATTTATGATGTTGTATTATTCAAATATGACAACACTATTACCATTTAAAACAGTGTTTGGAGATCTACCGTGATTTTAACCATGGCCATGATGTATTTAATGTGGGCTATCACTTATTTAGCTCAATTACATCCATTAGTTGTCCCACGTAGATCTGATTTAAGACCAGAATTCGGCGGTGAATAAATTAATAACGTCTAAGTTAACCATTCCAATATAATTTATAAATTATATTAATTCATATATGTATACAAGAGAACTAATAAATAAATAAAAAATATATATTTACTATTATTAAAATAACAAGAGTTATAGAATAATTAAAAAGATTTAGAATCATACTTCGGAACACTTTACCCACGGTGTAGAGGGAATAAAGAACTCGTCAGGTGACACACGATCCACCCCACCAGACAAATGTCGAAGTATCAAATCAACGAGTCCGGTTGGATGGCTTTATCTTCTCCATAAATGTTAGAACCCAGTAATCTGTGAATAATACTAGTAATATTATTTCTGTCTCAATAAAGAGAACTAGAGAAAATGGGGCAGAAACAGGAGTGTGCTTATTAAAAAGAGACTTGGTATAACAGTTCCACATGTCATCTCTATCTCTTATCCACAAAATAGTCAAAAAAGTAGCTTATTTCATGGATCACATAGACTTATGTGCAATAGAACATGTGTCCGATAATCTAAACAAACACCTTGGTCTCTTTAAAACTTGGTTACTGGTATTATAAGTATAAAAATCATATTCCAAATATATATTACATTACAACTTGAAGAGAAAACTTTAAAATTGAATTGAAATTTGTTTGCTTTAAATAATGAAAAAATATTATTTTGCCATATTTTATTGATATTTTAAAAGCAGTTAGGGCTTTGAAACGAATAGATCAACTGAAACAAGTACTCAATAATATAACTGATATAACCCTGAACACAACCAACTAATCTCAAAAATGTTGTTTAGTGTCTCTGCAATATGTTTGTCTATATTGCAATTGAATAAATGGATTCTCAAAACATTCATCGGGTCAATCTTATGTTTGTTTTCCATTGTATGGACTATAATCCATGGAGTTATCATCGTTCCAATATCAACTACGCTAAGATGTTTTACTCAATTGATAACCTTACCAATTAATATTCCATTATATATTATTTCTGGTACTTCCATACAATCAATAATAACTACCACTGCTAAAAGTATCAATGTAGAATTAATCGGAATTATATCCCAATACTGTATGGCTCTATTATTATCAGGAACCATTCTAGGGGCATTTTTGGGTTTATTCCTTGGAATGGTACATATAAACACTTATCTAAGAGACTATATCCTCGAATTCGATATTAGAACTACTATAAAACGTCTCCTCCAAAGAGTTTATAATTATATCGTCAATATGATCACTGCTATCGTTTTATATATCAAACATAAAGCACAAACTATGAACAAATTTAATTTCAAATCTTCCACGGATAATATTACTACAGATATAAGTACAGACGATCTGAATATCCCATTACGATGGCTTAAGAATTTTAACTTTACTGAAGATAACGATTCGTATGATGCCACAACTATAAAAGAAGAACACACAATACTTTCCCACTCTAAACTTAAACCAGATATCCCTTACAATACACCGCCAGGGTCACCGAAGTTGAATTCACTAGATGAGACTGAATTTCAAGATGAATCATTGAATTCACCTGTCTTGAAAACATCTACCCTTAAACAAAGACGAACGAAAAAGGTAGATACCTTGTAACCATTAGAATAGCATATCATAGCATAATATATTTATATATCTATTTATCTTTCACAAAGGACACTTTTTATAGCACTTCTTATTCATTTATGAATGTACGATATTCTATTATCAATATTCAAAACTTATTTCAATTTAAAGGTTTTATCCTCGAAGACATCACTTAACAAAAAAAACAGTAAATCAGTTTAACAAAAGAGAGATATGTGTAATGATTAGACCTGTATTAACATCGATATCATCCAAGCCATTAACTGCAATATCCTCAAGACTGTCCTCAGTATTTACTTCAACAAGACACCACCAACAACAACAACAAGTCATTAATATTAACCAAAGATTTATGTCAACTAAACAACCGGAACCTATATCAAAAGAACAACAGAATGAATTTATTTCCAGTATACATGATAAACTATCTTCTGTAATACCAACAAAGTTTTATTTTAACTCAGAAAGGGATAAGATAAAGCTATTATACAAACCAAATGATTTCTACCAATCCCTATTACAAAATATCTTATTAGCAAAGGAAAGAGTGTTTCTTACCTCCTTATATTTGGGTAAACATGAAGATGAGATGATTCGAACGTTGGATACTGCTTTAACGAAAAATCCTAAATTGAAAGTTCATTTCTTACTAGATGGTTTAAGGTCTACGAGAGAATTCCCACATGAATCATCAATAATGCTAATTTCAACTTTAATTTCCAAATATGGTTCTGATAGAATTCAATTTAGACTATATAGGACACCATCATTTCATGGCTGGAAATCTCATCTTATACCCAAGAGATTTAATGAAGGGTTAGGGTTACAACATATGAAATTTTATGGATTTGATAATAATAAGATTATATTGACTGGTGCTAATCTATCTGATGATTATTTCACAAATAGACAAGATAGATATTGGTATTTCCAGAATTCTGAATTAAACAATTATTATTTCCAAATCATGCAAATGATTGGATCATTGTCATATAAAGTTGAGATGACTAGTAATCTACCAAGTCTTGTTTGGCCTGGTAATAATGTTACTTCTGATCCTTTAAAAAACAGAAATAAGTTTTTACAAGATTCTGCATCAATATTGAATAAATTCTTACACGAGAAAAGAACTGGAGATAATACAGTTAAAAATTGGGATACTGTCATCTTTCCCATCTCTCAGTTTACACCATTGTTTAAACATTCAGTAGATTCATCTACTGAGTTACCTACAATATTATCATTATTCCAAATGATGAAAAATTTTAACACTGCTCATAAGAATAATAATATTAATTGGACATTTACTGCTGGTTATTTTAATATGTTCCCAGCCATACGAAGAGCTATTTTAGACTCGTATTGTTCTGATGCAAATGTCATCACTGCTTCGAGTAAAGCCAATGGGTTTTATCAATCTAAAGGTGTATCCAAACATCTTCCTGAGGCATACATGCATTTATCATATAAATTTTTAAAACAAGTGGCTAAGTCCCATAGTCATGTTAGTGTTAAAGAATGGAAGAATGGGGTTTATAATCAACCGAATGGTTGGTCATATCATGCAAAGGGTATTTGGTTTTATTTTGGTAATACACAAGAGAAATACACTCCGTTCTTAACCATTCTAGGCTCATCAAATTATACAAGAAGATCATATTCGTTAGATTTAGAATCAAATATTGTCATATTAACTAGGAACCACGGGTTGCAAAAGGAATTAAATAATGAACTCGATCATTTGTTACAACATACAAGCAAGATAACGTTAGATGATTTCAAAGAAGATCCTGAAAGACACGTTAAACCTGGTGTCAAGATTGCTACTAAGTTGTTGGGAAGAAGATTATAGTTATTAAAAAAACGTATATTATTAAAAATAGTCATGTATATAAAGTTGAAAGAAAAACATTTAACAGACAACTAAAATATGTAATAGTATAAAATGTATACCTTTATTAGGTATATGTATGGGAGGACACTGAATGTTTGTATAAAAACAATATATTTTCTCTTTTGTAGTTTAAACAATTGAGTATGCATGGTTATATGACAGACTCTTTTCAGTTTGTCTTGGTAGATATGGTTTATTAGATGGATAGTAATATTGTGCTTGAATTAGTAAACCTAGCAATGCAAAAAATTCTAAAATGATGACAAGTTTACCATCTAAATTAAATGGCCACTGATAATATGGAATCTGATCATTATATTTATTTAAAATTGTTATTCCAAACAATTTTAGCGAAGAACTTAATAAAGATAATATAACAAATCTTGAGGATAAACCTTGGCAACATTTACCCATCCAATTAATAGAAATTTGTGGCCAAAATGACCAAATATGGAAGACTTGTAATAGTACCCACATATAATTAACATGATCTAATAAGAAAACCCCCAACAATCCAGAATCTTTCCCACGATGGATACCAAACCAGTACGCAAACCATATTGATAGTATACCTAAAATTGAAACGAAGGAAATAATTATTGATCTGGCTAAAGTGGAAATACCTTGATGTATATGTTTTGTATGTTCATATTTTCTTAATTGTCGTATGAGAGTCCAAAAATTGCATGCTAATAATATATCAAAAATAACCATACACCATGAAATTGGAACTCTTCCTGTGTATGATGATGTATCTCCATCACTTGTAATTCCACCATAAAATAACGGATATCTTCTTTGTAATTGTCCCCTGACAATTGGGTTGAAGATATAATTCAGTGAACAATACACTGATAAAATATGGTATATAAACTGGAACCATTGTGTATCATATGATAACCCATAAATGGATCTATGTAACCTATTATACCTTTTTTGATAATGAATTGCTACCACAGTGACAACAGCTCCGATGGCTTGTGATCCCACAACCAGCGTGGGATCATGCCAAGTACCTGAATCTATTTCAAGTGACATGTATTTGGAGAGATCTTTATTTTGAACTGATTCCTTCCCGCTTCCTCGAAACTTTTTAGATCAAAGTCCTTTATCAATATCAATCTGTTTATAGTGATTAAAGTCCAGCATTTAATTTAAATTTCATTCAAGACGCGTCGAGAATTGAAAAATTCGCCTAAAATTTCAAAAAAAATATATAAAAGCAAAGAAGGCTTTAACAACAACAACAACAGCAACAAAGAACACGTCAAAGAGGTTATTTAGAAGATAATATTGAATTTAACCATACAATTAAAGTAGAGATGGAATTTACTGGAGACTCCACAGGTAATACAGGCCACGGGTTGACCAAATATGTGTTTGAATTACAACAATTATACAGATTTTATTTAGATAAAGTGACACCACATGAAAGGGAAAGATGGATTGCCTTTGGTGTTTTACAAGTGATATTTTTCTTAAGGATCATATATGGCCAAGGTTGGTATGCAATTTGTTATTCTTTTTATATCTTTTCATTAAATCAATTCTTAGCATTCTTAACCCCAAAATTTGATATGTCTTTACAACAAGAAGAAGCTAATGAAAGATTAGAAGCAGGTGGTGCACCAGATGAACAATCTGAAGAATTCCGTCCATTTATTAGAAGATTACCAGAATTTAAATTTTGGTATAATGTCATGAGAGGTGGTGTTATTTCACTTGTCTTAACTTTTTCAAGAGTCACTGATATTCCAGTTTATTGGCCAATTTTATTAGTTTATTTCATTATCTTATTTGCTTTAACCATGAGAAGACAAATTCAACATATGATTAAATATAAATATATTCCATTAGATTTAGGTAAGAAGAAATATTCTGCTCCATCTGTGTAATAATCCATTATGTATATACAAATATATATAAAAGTTATAAACTATAATAAAATAAAAACAAAAAAAACAGTATAAACACAGTTGTAACAGTCTCTTTCATTGAATCAAAGATTATATTAAGATAATAATAATATTTTTTTTTATATTTTAAGCAGTTATAAAAGGGGAGGAGATAATATATAGAGAAGTAAGTAAGTATACATGATTTCATTAGTTGTTTAATTGAGTAGCATTTGATTGACGATGAGAATTACTAGCATTTTCTTTTAAAGCAATTAATTGTCTTGATCTAAATTTTTCATAATGAATGAATGAAGTAGCTTCAATTAAATCTTGTAAATGAGTTCTAATTAAAAATTCTCTTAAATAAACAAATTCACATTGATTCATATCTTCAATATTAATTGCACCCCAACGATTTTTTCTACCTCTAACTAATTCACCATTAATTTCAATTTCTCTTTCAGCACCAACCACAGCAAATGGGATGATTGATTTAATTGAATTATTTAATGCTAAATCTTCTTCAGTTAAATCAGCAACATCATCATATGGATAAACTTTAATATCATTCATAATAAATTGTTGTTTCACTAAATCTCTAAAATTTAATCTTTCATCTAAAGTTAACATATCAGCTTTACCAATAACGGGTATAATATTAACAATTTCACTTAATTTTTTCAAGGTGACAACATCTAATTGAGATAATCCACGTTTAACATTTAATGGATTTAAGAAATAAAGTACAGCATGAACTCTTGTATCTGGAATATTTCTTTCTCTTTGAGCTGTTAATTCTTTTCTTAAATATTGTGAATGTTGTTCTTTAATATATTTCACAATTGGATCCCAACAACGATCATTATCAATATGATCACCAAACCCTGGTGTATCAATCAAATTCATATTTAAACGAACTCTATCTTCAATAAGAGTATGTTGTGTAACTGTAATTTCAGTTGTCTTCCCTTGTGAATCATAAATTGCTTCACCATTCACTGGATCAATTAAATGTGATGCGAAAAGGGTATTTAATAGAGTAGTCTTACCTAGTCCAGATTCACCAACAGTCATTATATTAAATTGGAATCCACGTTGTAAAAGTCTACGTTCAATTTGATTTGTGATTGTATCGAACCCAACATAAGAAGCCGGTTGAATGGTTCCTGGTTCAGACATATTATTATGTGAAGTGGTGGTACTAATTGATTCCATCTTTGTGTGTTGACTCTTCACTTGATTGATTTATTGAATATCACTTGTTTATGTTCGAATCAAATCTTTGTGGTTTATTTTAAATTTCAAAACATTTTATTTTTTTCCTCTGTTTAAAATTTAAAAAAAGACGAGAATATGACCAAAAGGAATGCAAACTAGGATTAACAGGGGAAACATAAATTGATAAACAGTAACAACACGAACACAACAATGTTAAGCGTGGTAAGAACAAGTATATTAAAAGTTAACGTGACGACAGTACCATCTATTCTTTCACAGTGGTTAAATGGGTTTTTATTAGCATCACCAAAGAGTAAGACATCACATATGAAGAAAAGATCACGTATGCTTGGTGGTTCACATTCAATGAAGAATGCACAACCATGGAATAATCTTAACAAATGTCCCTCATGTGGTCATACTAAAAGAGCACATACGTTATGTATGTATTGTGTGGGACAAATAAGATATATTTGGAAAAATCATTTAATACAAGAAACTAAAGAAAGTAAAGGAGCAATAATTGATGAAATTGATAAGAGACTAATTTATCCTGATGGTTGTGATACACCTGAGATGAGAAAGTTGAAGGATAAAAATAGTTATTTAGAGAAAAGGAAACATACATTACCATATGAGAAATAGTTGATTTTTGCTTTTCAAATAAATAACTTCATGTAAATAAATACAACAAGATATAAATATAAATTCTTAATAAAAATAAATTACAATTATTAGTATTAATGTTAGAAATAATAAAAAGAGAGAATACATATAAAAAATAAATGATTTACACAGATATGTATATACTTGTTTTTAAAAATAAAAAAAATTGAATAGTAAGATAAGGGATAAGTATTAATAAAGAATTATATTTGAAAGAAAAAAAAATTGAAAAGGATAAAAAACAGCAATATTACATGACAGAACAACAAGATAATAAGCCATCATCTTTTTTCTTATCATCAGTAGCTTTATCATCTTTGGCTGGAGTGGCAGTAGTCTTCTTAGCAGCTGGTTTAGTAGTTTTCTTAGTGGCAGTGGCATCACCTTCTTTCTTTGTAGTTGATTTATCTTCAATTGATGGATAAAATTTTAAAGCAGTTTGATAGAAAGATTTACCTTGAATTGAAGCAATTCTTTTTTCTAAATCAGATGCAGTTCTTGAACCATCAGCCCCGGCTAAAGTACCAGCACCCCATGGAGAACCACCATGAACTTCATCAACATTAGCTAATTCAGCAAAACAATCACGGTACCCTAATGGAACGTAGATAATACCATGATGAGCTAAATAAGAAAGACAATTTTTAATTGTAGATTCTTGACCACCACCTAAAGAAGAAGTTGATAAGAAAAACCCACCAACTTTACCATTAAGTGTCCCTTGAGCCCATAGACTACCAGTTTTATCCCAAAACGCAGACCATTGAGCAGGTAAATTACCGAATCTAGTTGGAACACCGAATAAGAAAGCATCATATTGTGCTAAAGTTTCTTCAGTTGCAATTGGAATATCAGTTGGTTTTGGTGGAGCATTCATTTGTTCTAAGATATCATCAGATAAAGTTTCTGCAACTCTATAAATATCAGCTTTACCACCAGCTTCTTCCACACCTTTTTGAACAGATTTAGCTAGGACATCAATATGACCATAAGTTGAATATGTAATAATAGCGACTTTAACCATTTTTATTTGTTTTTTTTTGTTGTTATTAGTTATTATTATTATTAGTTATTAGTATTATTATTTTATTTTATTATCGTATTATTATTATTATTATTATTATTATTATATTATTACAGATATAAAATTGTCTTTATAAAGTAAAAGAAAGAAAGAAAAATAATTATAGGGGAGTATCTCTTTTTCAAATATATAAACAACAATTAGACAGTGTATTTGTTATATTAATAACTAATTGATTGATTGAGTATCTTCTTGTAAGAAAGTCAATTAAATTACCCCTGTCAAGAAATTATTTAATAAATAATTAATTAAATAAAAGTTACAAAACGGAACCTTTTTATATAAATTGATAATATTTCACTGTAATGCTCTCAGTCAAAATAACCCCCCGCCCAACTGAAAAAAAATTATAATGTAACGGTGTTTTGAAAATCACTGTAAAGAAAAGGGGCAGTGATTATTGTACTACGTACTGAGTGATGTAAAACACACGAATTAATAAGACATTATATAATAATAATATTAATATCTGCTTGAAAGATTGATAGATTGATAGATTAAAACATAGATTCATTAGATACAAGGTTATATTGTTATATATAAAGAGGAGAGGTAGAGAGAGACATAGCTTACTTAGTGACAGCTTCAATTTGGGCTACTAATTGTTTGTATTTCTCAGTAGAGAAAGATTTTGGTCTTTCGATTGGGGCACCTACAGCTCTGTCAATAATTAATTGTGGTAATACACCAAAGGCTCTTGAAACACCAAACAACACGGTATAAAATGAAGCTTCATTTAAACCATAATATTGTAATAATACACCAGAATGAGAATCAACATTTGGCCATGGATTCTTAGTCTTACCATGTTTAGTTAAAACTTTTGGTGCCACTTCATAAATTGTAGAGACTAATTTAAATAATTCATAATCTGGGAAATGTCTTTGTGCAAAGTCACGTTGTGCCATATATCTTGGATCTGTCTTTCTTAAGACAGCATGACCATAACCTGGAATAACACGACCAGAATTTAATGTATCCCAAAGATATTTTTCAATTGATTCCTTTGAATAATCTCCATGAACTTCATCTCTTAATTTAAATAACCATTCTAATACTTCTTGATTTGCACGACCATGTAATGGACCAGCAAGACCATTCATACCAGCAGCAAATGATAAAAATGGTGATGATAATGCTGATCCAACTAAATGTGTTGTATGAGCAGAAACATTACCACCTTCATGATCAGAATGAATGGTTAAATATAATCTCATTAAATCTGTAAAATCTTTATTTTCAAATCCAAGTAAATGTGCTAAATTGGCACCATAATCTTTATTTAAATCAATGGAACCTAATTTACCATCTTTAAATACATTACGATAAATCTTAGACGCAATCATTGGTAATTTACCTAATAAATCTAATGAATCTTCAAATGAATAATTCCAATATTCAGATTTATTAACACCTGAAGCATAAGCTTTAGCAAATTTTGATTCACTTTCTAATGCCGTCACAGCAATTGAAAATTGTGCCATTGGATGTAAATCCTTTGGTAAAGAATCTAATAGTTTCACAACATGTTCAGGTAATTCAGATCTTGAAGCTAAATCTGCAGATAATTGTCTAACTTGTTCCTCAGTAGGGATTTCACCAGTTAATAGTAACCAAAATAACCCTTCAGGTAATGGTTCTTGTGATTCACCTGGACCATGTGGTAATTTAGCTTTAATTTCTGGGATAGTTAAACCTCTAAATCTAATCCCTTCTTCTGGATCTAAGACTGAACCTTCCCAAACCATAGATTTAATACCACGCATACCACCATATGCTTGATCTAAAGTAACTTGATCAATAACAGTCTTACCATGTTGTTTTTTAAAAGTTTTGATTTCATCAATACGTGATGGGATTTGATTAGCAAATGTTTCTTTTAATGTTAATGTTGATTGTAATCTTTTTGTAGTTAAGAAAGTTCTAAAAAGAGTTGATCTTGTTGCATTTGAAATTGTCTTAGTTTGTAAGAGTGTAATTTGAGACATCGTTGTGTTGTGTTGTGTTGTGTTGTGTTGTGTTGTTTGTAAGGGTTATATATATGGGAAATTGAAAGTAAATAGAATATTAAAGATTGAATGTGTTGCTTCTTTTATATATTTGTCTTATTATAATATTTTGTTGGAGAATAAGAACAAAGATAATGAAATATTGGAGAAGTAGATATTATTATATCGGAAGAAAGGACAACCGTGTTGATAATAGTGATAATATTATAATAATAATAAATATGTAATGTGGTTAAGTTACCTACAGGTAATTACTTAGTATCTCAATTATATATAATAATAATAATAGTGATAATATTATTATTATATATAAACTGAGCTCATTGATTGGCTGTCACATAATAAACTCAAGTTATATCTCCAATGACCATACTATAAGATTATTATAATAATACTACTATAATAACAATTCTATTAATGCAATAATTCTATAATATATTTAATAAGGGGTCACGCATCTGAACTTAAATTCCGTTTGCTGTAAATTTAACATTGTGTTTTTGAAATAAATGAGACATTTACCGAGAAATCGGGGGTCACGGAGAGGAGACCGACAATTTGTTGTTGCCAAAAAAAATAATGAAGTAAAAAGTAAACCGGGGCGAGCCGGGAATCGAACCCGGGACCTCCCGCACCCCGAGCGGAAATCATACCTCTAGACCACACGCCCAGTTAATTAACGTCGGTCTACTTCATAATTCAATATTTACAGAAATTTACAACTTTTCTATTTTAGGGATTTAATAAGTTAATATACAAATAAATTAAATACCAAAGCATTGGATTATATTTCATATATCTTGAATTTTATATATTCATGGAAAAATCTTAATTTAAACGTATTTTAAGTTATACTCTCAACCCCTCACCAGCGTCAGTTTGCGCTCCGAAAAAACAAGAAATTATGACTTCATGGCCAAGCTGGTTAAGGCGTGCGACTGTTAATCGCAAGATCGTGAGTTCAATCCTCACTGAGGTCGATTTTCTTTTTTAACTTGTATTGTGATAACTCTGATCAAATTTATATTTTTTGGTACGACTATCCCCCAATGGGCGGGTAGTCCACACACGTTGATGGACGGTGTGTGGGAAATTTGGAAAACGAGGTGCTGACAATACTTATTGATCAAACCATATGAACTTGCAGTGGATCTTATTCACTGAGTGGGTTTGTTAATATTCAAAGGTAGAGGAGACAAGCACGTCTGATAGCTTTCTCTAGTACTGTTACATAGTCAGCTATCGAGTATATATTGTTCTATAGTAGGAAATATTATATTGGAGATATATTAATAAAGAATATATCCATTTATCCATCAATCATCATCGTTATTAATCCTTTACTCTCGACCGTAAGAGTCCCTTAGATTATCACTATAAGTTTCGGGATATTACAACCTCAGTGGTTAGAGTACGAAAATTCAATAAGAAACATAGCGAATCCGATTTAGATAAATATATAGATATTTACTATTGTGATATCTGTCAGAATATTTATTATCTAACTTATGATCTAACTAATACAACTAACTATATCTTTATATAGTTGTAAATGATCCAAATCTTCTGCTGTTTCTTCTTCTTACTGATATCTCTTTACCTATCAGTAAGTGATGTAACTTGAAATAACCACACTCAGTTGAAACTCATTACAGATTTTCACAAAAACAAATGAACAGACTCGGTTACTCCCATCTGTGAACTATAACTACAGTATTATCTATTCTGGATATTACATTAACATATCTTTATAAGAGTTTGGTTGTATTATTTTATTACAATTGCCCCTCTTCTGTGAGTTATAATACAAAATAATTAAGGGTACATAAAATACAACCCAACTTTTTTTTTTAAATTTTTGAATATATATATATTCAAAATATTTGTATATCGTGATGAGTTGAGAGATCTTAATTATCTAACCAACAAAAATAGTAACACAACAATGAGTGAAGAAAATAATTTATCATTTTCATTTGATGAGTTCCCAATATCATCAAATTATTTGAAATTTAATTCACCAAATTCAAGGCAAATATTAAGAATTTCAATTAATTTAAAATATATTATTGATAAATTAATACCTTATATAATTGATTCAAATGAAATTGTTAAAGATAATTCAACAATTTTAAATGATAATGTAATTAAATTAATTTATGAAGCATGTGGTGGTAATCAAAATGATTCACATTCAATTCAAAAATATAAATCTGTATTAATCTTCGCTTTATTAAATGTTTTCCATTGGTATGAAAAATTATCAATTGAACAATTATCAAATTATGAATTATATCAAATTAGAGCATTAACTGTTCAGAAAATTTGTAAAATTGTCATTGAAAGAGAAGAAACACAGGATTTTCATTTCTTAATTATTCAAATGTTATTAAGAAAATATTCAATTTGTGCTAATGATGAAGATTCTGAACCAAGTAATGCTGTAGAATTAGCCACAGATCTTCATTGTACTCTTGTCATTGGATCAAATGGATTTCAACGTGCTTTAAAATGGTTGTGGAATGGTTGGATTATTCAAAGTAGACAAGATCCATCAATTTTTATTAAAGAATCTACAATTGATTCAACCAGATTTTGGATACATTTTAATCCAGATAGAATTAAGACACCAAAATATCAAAATTTTTTACAATTAGGATTTTCAATAATTTTCCTTATATTTTATACTATTGTTGTGAATGGTAAAGAATCAAATTTAGTGGAACGCCTGGATTCATTTGAAATCATTTTTTATATTTGTAATTTTGGGTTTTTAGTTAATGAATTACAAAAATTTCATTATATTGGCATAGCATATTTCCAATTTTGGTCATGTTTTAATGATACTGTATATTTGATAATTTTAATTTCAATGATTTTAAGATTTATTTGTTTAAGTCCATTAAATACAACAAAATACACCTCTGAATATTGGGATGAAATTTCTTATAGAATCTTATCTTGTGCTGCTCCTTTAGTTTGGTCGAGATTATTATTATATTTAGAATCACAAAGATTTGTTGGAGTTATGCTTGTGGTGGTGAAACATATGATGACAGAATCTTTAGTGTTTTTTGTATTATTATTTTTAATTATGATTGGTTTTTTACAAGGTTTTTTAGGTTTAGATTCTTCAGATGGGAAAAGAGAAATTACTGGACCCATATTGGTTAATTTAATTGTCACAGTGATGGGATCAGGTAGTTTTAAAATGTTTGAAAATTTTGCACCACCATATGCTGCAATTTTATATTATGGATACTGTTTTATTGTCATGATTGTATTATTAAACATCTTAATTGCATTATATACAAATGCATATCAACGTGTGGTAGATAATGCAGATGAAGAATATATGGCCTTGATGTCACAAAAGACATTAAGATATATTAGAGCCCCCGATGAAGATGTTTATGTTCCACCATTAAATTTAATTGAAATTTCATTACAACCAATTTTTAGTTTTACTTCTAAAGAACAAGCAAGAATGATTAGTCATTTTGTTATGACATTGATTTATTCTCCAGTGTTGGTCTTTGTAGCTATTAAAGAAGTTAAAATTGCAAATAAAGTAAAATATAATAGATTACAAAATTTACCTGATGATTCAAATGAAATTGATACTATTTGGAATTTAACAGATGGCTATTTAGGCATATTTGATAGTATATTTGATGAAGATGGTCAAGAAGGGATTAGAGTCACAGAGTTGAGGAATAGAGAAACATTAGAATTACAACGTGAAGCTGAGAGATTAGATTCAAATTTCTCAGTTCCAGATCAATGGTATGATAAAGTGACAAAATTGATTACTGATTCAAATGAAAAGATTGAAGATACAATGTCACCAGAAAAATTGTTTGAAGTATTAGAGACAAAATTCAAATCAAATGAGGAGAAATTTGATGAGATGAACCAGAAGATTGATAAGTTGGCAGAATTGATTGAAAAATTAACTTCAAAGAAAGATGAGAATTATTAAGTATTCTTAGACTTATGTACAGAAGAGGTACGAAAACGGATTTGTTTTAATGGAATGGAATGAAATAATAATTAAATAAATATATTCTTTCTTATATAATAATAAAATATACTATAAATTCAGTTGATGAGTAATAATGAATATAAAGCTTTTGCTTTAGCAGATATATAGCAAAACCCCGGTTCAATATCTTGCTTTTCCTTGGCTATCTAACAGTAAGTAACTACATAGTTAGTTTGTAATTGGATAAACTAGTGAATAGAAAAGAAGAAACCAGTAGACATATATTACAAAAATAACCTTTTAACGAAAGAAACAACTGCTCATAAAATGATTGATTTTTTTTTTTGAAAATCTAACAACTGCATGCGGATGCATTGGCAGTAGCATCAGCAGAAGCAGCTAGATTGACTCTTTGATTATCAGTGACATTAATACCATTACCATCACCATTGCCATCATTAGCATTTTTCAATGGAATATTTTCACCAATCTTTAAAAACACTTCATTAATATTTAACGCAGTCTTAGCACTTGTTTCAAAAAATAATAAATTCTCTTCTTCAGCTAATTTCTCTGCTTCTTCTTTAGCAACTTTTCTTTCATTTGGATCGTCATCAAGGATATCAACTTTATTACCAATTAATGCAATAACAATGTCTTTACTTGCTTGTTCGTGTAATTCTTTCACCCAATGACGAGCTTTAATAAATGATTGTGGTTTAGTCACATCATAAACAACTAAAGCAGCTTGTGCATTTCTGTAATACATTGGGGCTAATGAGGCAAATCTTTCTTGACCTGCTGTATCCCAAATTTCAAATTTAACTGTGTGATCATCGATGTTAACTCTTTGAGTCAAAAATGCAGCACCAATAGTTGGTTCTTTGTTTTCAGCAAAATCATTAGATACAAATCTTAACACAATAGATGATTTACCCACGGCAGCTTCACCTAATAAGACTAATTTAATACTTGTTACTGGATTATTCATGTTGTGCTCTTATAAATATCTTTGTTTGTTTTGTATTCCGAATCAAAAACTTAGAGTATAGTATAGTATAATATCACTACTGTAAAACAACTCTTATCGATTTGATCTTTAGTATTTTTAAGCAAAGACAAAAGATGTGTGTCACAAAAGAATATATTCGTTAAAGTTAATCAATGAAAGAATCCCTCTCTTCATCCTTTTTATCTTTACGTTCTATTTTTGCAAGAATCAAAAAAAAGAGGCGGAAAAGGTTCGGCCGATCACCTGACAAAGTGACACAAATGATTGATATTTAATATATTATTAACATATTGATACAGAAGGATATATTGTAGTTAGATTAATCTTATATACGTTTAGGTAGTGGCATTTTTATTTAAGACGGTTTTCCCTGTTTTTTTAGTGTTTTTATCATTACCGAAAAACACAACAGTGACAGTCAAATCATCTCTATATTTTCTACTTACTGGAGAAGGGATTGAAACTAATGTAGAGACATATTCTTTTCTACCACCAGCGCTTAATGCATTTCTAATTAAATAAGTGGCAATGTTGGAATCTTCCATTAAATATTGTGGTCTATCAGCATCTTTATTCTTATTATCTTTATATCTGAATGCATCTCTTTGTGAATCCTGTTGGGTAGAAATATCTTTCACAATAGGTAATTTCGTACTCTTCAAGTTACCTTGATTTTGTTCTAACCATTTAATTGATAATGCAGCAATTTCTTCATTCGTTAATAATTCAAATAACCCATCAGATCCCATCACCATTAATTTAACATTTTCATCGATTTTAGTGGTGGTGACCTCTGGTTTGGCAGTCACATAAGGTGGTGTTAAGAAATTTCTTGGTTGTGATCTTAAATATAATTTTAAATAATCAGGTAATGAAGCTAATGATTGTCCATCGACTTCTTTAACTTTATATCTATAATCACCAAAGGCTCTTGATGGTTGTAAAGAGCCTAAGACTCTACCACGAGTAATTACATTTGCTTCCTTTGGATGTTCATTACGGATTCTTTCAACTTCATCTTCATTATCACCAGTTTGATCAATTGAGCATGATTTAACATACCAATCATTAGATAAGTCTTGACCAATAACTAAAGCTCTTGAATCACCAGTAACTGCAACTTTCAAATCTTGGGATCGAGAATCATAAATACTTAATAAACAACAAGCCCCAGAGATGGCAGGCATAATATTTTCAATATTTTCTTTACTCATTGGATTCGCAAAAAGATTCTTAAATGATTGAATAACAATTTCATTATCTAACTGAACAAAAGAATCTTGAATAGCAGTATCAGTATACCCATTCTTAATTAAATCCTTAGCCACATGTGGGATTAATGCCTTTGATAACTTTGCAGAAGTGAATGGACCACCATGACCATCATAAATACCGAAAAAATATAAATCATTGTTATTATTATTAGAAGATGATTTCAATTGTAAAATTTGTTCAGAATGGTTATCTTCAATTGGGTTATTAGATGGTAATTGTGAGATATCATAACGATAAATCCCAGTGCCCTTGTTGACAAAATAACTTTGTTGATTAGCTCTTAATCTAGCATCCACTTCTTTATCAGATAATAAAGTGACAGGTTCAGATTTCCCACTTTGAGTTTGTCCTTTATTAAGTGGGACATCAGAAGAAATACTTCTTCGAGATGAATGCACTACATAAAATAATGCACTTAATGTGATACCACTAAATAATATAAGGTTTCTTTTCTTCCTTTGGTACCTTAAATTAGAATTTTTTGCATGTACAGAATATAATCTCTTTGAAATTGTGGGAAGATTTCTCCACCCACATAATTGACCTTGTTTAAAGGCAACTCTACTGACCAACATCCTTGTTTTGATGGTGTTTGACTACACTCCCAATCATGACCAATACACTATCAACTATTTCTGATATTACCAGATATAAAGTAATAAAATTAACTTTATTATTTGTAAAGTGAAAATTCACGTGACCACCTCACAAAAAAATTTTCGAGCAAAAAACTCATAGCGATGAGTTCAATTTTAGATTAAAACAACGATTGATAACTAATTGCAAGTTGGTGTTAGTTGCAAAGTTGAAACAACCAACAAGTAACTACAAAACAATTAACTATGCCTCCAAAGAAAGGTAAGAAACAAGCCCAACCGGTTAAGAAGAAGGATAATGTCGATAAGACTTTCGGTATGAAAAATAAGAATAGATCCACCAAGGTTCAAAAATTTATTAGACAAGTCCATAATCAAGATGAGCCAGGTAAAGAAGATTTAAGAAGAAAGAAATTAGAAGAAAAGAAATTGAAAGAAGCTGCTGAAGCTGAAAGAAGAGCTCTTTTCAATCCAATTATTGATCAAAGAGTTCGTGCCGGTGTCGATCCAAAGACTGTTCTTTGCGCCATGTTTAAGATTGGTAATTGTAATAAAGGTGCTAGATGTAAATTCTCACACGATTTATCTGTGGGTAGAAAAGTGGAAAAGAGAGATTTATATCAAGATGCCAGAGCTGAAAAGGAACAAGATACAATGGATAATTGGGATGAAGAAAAATTAAGAAAAGTTATTTTATCTAAACATGGTAATCCAAAGACTACTACTGATAAAGTTTGTAAATATTTCATTGATGCTGTTGAAAATGGTAAATATGGTTGGTTTTGGGTTTGTCCCAATGGTGGTGATAAATGTATGTATAGACATTCTTTACCTGAAGGTTTCGTGCTGAAAACTAAAGAACAAAAAAGATTGGAAAGAGAGGCCCTTGAAAATCAACCAAAGATTACTTTAGAAGATTTCATTGAGACTGAAAGAGAAAGATTGGATAAGACTAAATTAACACCAATTACAATGGATAATTTTGCTGAATGGAAAAAGAAACATATTGTTGATAAGATTAATGCTGTAGAAAAATTAAAATTACAACAAAATGGTGGTAAAAAGAAATTATCTGGTCGTGAAGTTATTCAAAACTTAATGAAAGATAAATATAATAACGGTTCATTCGTTGATGTTCCTGTTGATGAAGCTGCTGAAGAAGGTGAAGAGGAAGAAGAAGGCGAAAACCGTGGTCAAGATCATGGTTCCGCCTGGGATTTAACCGAATTCACAGATGCATTAAAGGAAGTTGAACATCAAAATGATAGTGGGATTAAAGATTATGGTGATGGTTCTAATCCAACATTCGGTATCTTGGCCAAATAAGAGGTTTGTTCTCTCTGACATAAAAGAACTTTTTAAATTTATTGCATTTGGTCAGGTATGTTTCCATTTTTTTTTCTCTTTCAATAATATTATAATGATAACTAATATCCACCCCCCATATACACCAAAAGCCAATGCATAAAAGCACATTCGAATGTAAATTATTATTTACTGCAACGGTGTAACATATATAATAGTAATAAGCTTTACATAAATAGTCGTATTCAAACTTTATAAAATATCTAATAAAATCAATCTTTAACATTAAAGTGAAATTTAAAAAAATCAACTCTTAACACGAAATTTGAAAAGTTATAAGAACTAAAGGGCAAGGCAAGGTGGCTAATTCAAATCAAAATAACATCAATGTCATATGTTGGTTCGATATCATCACCGTATGAATCCACAACTTTTGGAACTTCGCTTTCATTAAAAGTTAATGGTGGATTTAATGCGGTATCAATTAACCCATCAGGTAGAGATGTTGTCTTAGCTAGTAGGAGTGGGTTATTTGTCATTGATCTTGATGATCCATTTTCACCACCTCGTTGGTTACATCATGTTACACCATGGCAAGTTGCTGACGTTCAATGGTATCCACATCCAGCAAAACCATATTGGGTAGTCTCAACTTCGAATCAAAAGGCTATCATCTGGAATTTAACTAGATCATCCACAGACGCAATTGAATATGCTTTACATGGACATGCAAGAGCCATTACCGATATTAATTTTAATCCACAAAACCCAGATATTCTGGCGACGTGTTCGATTGATACCTATGTTCATGCATGGGATATGAGAAGTCCCTCGAGGCCTTTTTATTCTACGAGTTCATGGGACTCGAGTGCTTCCCAAGTGAAATGGAATTATAGGGATCCGAATGTACTTGCCTCATCTCATGGTAATGATGTATTTATTTGGGATGTGCGACAAGGGTCGAGTCCACTACTTAAATTAGCAGGTCATGAAAGTGGGGTGAATAGTATCGATTTTAATAGATTTAAACGTGGTGAAATTATGTCAAGTTCAAATGATGGTACTGTCAAATTTTGGGATATTACTAAAGGAGATACTTGTTTAAAGACCATTTCAGCAGATTTCCCCATTTGGAGGGGAAGATATTTACCTTTTGGTAATGGTTATTGTATCATGCCTACCGTAGGTGGTAATAATTCGGTTTTTATGATGAGTTTAGATGATACTGTCAATTCTCAGAATTCTACGAGTCGTGCTAGTAGTAATAACAACAATAATAACAATTTTACAATGGATAATGATAACAGTAATGGTAAAGTAGAAAAATTACAACCTGTTCATACATTTAAAGGTCATAATGATAGAGTTATAGATTTTCTTTGGAGATCAAGGCATTCCCTGGATTCGGGTATGGACGATCGTGAATTTCAACTGGTTACTTGGTCTAAAGATTCAGATTTAAGATTATGGCCAATTAGTGATGAAATTTATGATAAAGTAAATTTTGAAAGAAATCTACAACTTAAAGAAAGATTGCCTAATTATGAATATATATCATTCAATAGATGTGATAATGATTATACTCAACAAACTGAAGAGAGGAATAATGGATTTATTAGAGTTAAAGAGAATTTTGTTACCACCTCTGGTCTAACAAGGTCAGAAGACATTAATCATTTGAATTGGTTGTCTGGTGTTAAGATGAATCGTCAAGATTCCCACGATGATTTGTTTGAAGAAACTAAATTACAAAATTTAGGTGAGGAAGTTAGTTCAATTGGTCATAAATTTCCTAAAATCGTGTTTGAAAAGATATCTGTATCTACAGGTGAATTGGTTTTAACATTAAATGGTCCTTGGTCAGAGACTGATCCAGAGACATATATATTTTTAAGAATTGGGGTAAAAATTTTACCACATTATCCAAGTAAAGGTAATCTACCTAAATTTGAAATTGAAGAGAATAACAACTTACTCCCCGAATGCAAACAAAAAATATTATCAAAATTGACTGAGATTAGTAAAGTTTATACTGATTTGAACCAATATTGTCTAGAACCATGTCTACGGTACCTTTTAGGTGAAAAGGTTATTTTGGAAGATATTGAGGAAATAGGTAATGAGCCATTGTTTAATTTTGATATTAACAGTAATATTGATTTTGGTTCATATTCATCCTTATCTGATATGGAGAACACATCTCAGCTATTGGATGCATCATCCTCTGAATCAGAATCAGAACTTTTAAAGAATGCATTTGATACGGAACAGGTTGATTCTCGAAACACATTTGGTAGAAATCTTGCATTCGATAGTACGCCGGTTCCAAATGTATGTGGTGCTGTGTGGACCCCAACTGGGAGCCTTTTAACCTTCTTTGCGGTTGAAAATAAGATTGAAAGAGTGACATTCAATAATCTAAAACTGAGCGAAAAGACTTTGTTAAAGAAGCAAAATAGTTCAAGTTATGAACCGCAGGAATTATTTGATGGAAGTGAAAGTAAGAGTTCCCATGCTGAGAGACCAAAGAGGTATGTTGATACCTTCTCAGCACAAGATAATGGCACAGAACAAGATAATGCAACCTCTGTAACTGAGTCCTCATCCGGAAGTAGTTTTGATAGTTTTGTCGATGACTGGAACGATGTTGTTGGTAATGATATTTTGGTGAGAACCAAACTTCCTGCCCTTTATGATAATTTTGCAAGAACGGTTGGATCTGCACCCTCTGAAAGCGCCAGAACAGACGTATCCAGAAAGACAAGAAATATTATTATGGAAACAGATTTTAGTCATTTAATTCCTGACAACAAGAATATGGCGGTTGAATATCAGATGATGGATGATTTACCTGGTGCTATGGCTAGAAATAATGCTCTGGTTGCTGAGAAATACGGGTTTGATGAGATCAGTCATTGTTGGCAAATCTTATCTGATTTACTAATGGGTGAAGCTAATGATGATCCATTTGCATCGTATTCCGAAAGTTATCCAGGCACAGTTCAATGGTTTGTAAGAGAAGCATTGAGGTATTTTGAGAAGCAACATAACCTTCAAATGGTAGCAATGCTTTGTTGTGTGTTGGGTTACAGAACTAACAGTGAACTTCAATTTAAGATTGGCTCATCAAAAGGCATAACCATGGAAAGTAGAGTTACTTTTGATAAAGATGAAGAATATCTTAATTCACATGCAAGCGAAACATCTTCCTTATATTCCAAAAATTCAAACTCTGTTGGACACAGCATAATTACAAATAGTAATCTATTAGAATCACATCCTAAATATAACCATTTAGGAACTCGTGGTGATAATACTTCTGCTAAATCAAGAGAATTTTACAATAACACACCTCGTAATAATCGATTAGCAGCAAAGACATCACCTTTGAGAAGTAAATATTCCCTTCATCCATATTCACAACCACGCACATCTACAGTCGAAAAGAATTCCCATATTCCAGTAATAAAGGTTCAACTGTTGGAAGATGAGGTGGTTAATATCCATGGTAAAAATATCTTTGATATAGTAGATGTTTCTGAATTGACCAGATATAAAAGTTATGTGTATCAATACGCCAACTTACTTTTTCAATGGATGTTGCCAATCGAGAGAGCAAAAATTTTGAAAGTTAATATTAATACGTTATCCAAAGAATCATTCAGAGATTTATCTCCACAATATGCCAATAATTTCCATTCTTATGCAGACACTACCTCTTATGGTGTGGTAACACAGTGGTTAAAGAAACCTGTTAAAGAATTTACTTTTTACAATTGTAATTACTGTCAATTAAGAGTAACTGGTGATGCATTTATATGTGGTAATTGTGAACATGTATTACATCGTAAATGTGCCACTGAATGGTGGAGTGTTGGTGATGAATGTCCCGCAGGATGTGGTTGTGATTGTGTCAATTTCTTTGACGTTCAATAGAAAATTTAGTGATTATTTAACTTTTACTTTTAATATTACTATTATAGATATATATTCATTTTTAAGGCACTTATTTATTTATTTATTTATTTATTTATTTATTTATTTATTTATTTATTTATCAGTTATCATTTCCCTTTGATCTCACATATGTTTATGTAATGTGGGGAGGAAAGCTGCACGATCACCTTTCTTGTCAATCACTTCCCAAACGGGTAAAGACGCCAGATCTGATATCAATTAAACGAAAGTGAAAAATCACTCTTAAGAAACACGCCAAGTAAATAAAACTAGTTTAACACTCTCATCTTGAAGAACAAATCACGATAATACAACTATAGACATATAACGATAGATAAATAAATATGGTATCCAACAAAGTTGCAGTCATCTTAGGTGCTAACAGTAATTTAGGTTTAAATATTGCTTTAAGACTAGTGGAAACTGAAGACCCAAAAGCTAACATCACCTTTATTGTCACATCTAGAACCAAAGATAGAGCTGAAGAAGCTGCTCTAAAAATTGAAAACATTATCAAGACTGTGGATCGTCTAGGTAAGGTTAAATGCGATCCCTTTGTTATTGATTTAACCTGTATGAATAGTGTAAAGAAATTTGCTAATGACATAAATTCCAAATTTAAAGAAATCAATTATTTCTTCAACAATGCTGCATTAGGTTTATGTGATGGTATCAATTGGTTTCGTGCTATCTGGGAAGTCTGTACTAGCCCAAAGCAAGCTGTCACTGATCCAGGTTACCGAATTCAAAAGAAAGGTATTAAATCAGATGATGGTATGGGCTATGTTTTCCAAGCTAACGTGTTTGGTGCTTATTTCTTAATACATCAATTACTAGATTCATTATCTAAGGGTAAAGCCTCTGTTGTTTGGATTTCCAGTATATGTTCAACTTCCAAATATTTATCATTGAGTGATATAGAATTAATTAATTCCGATAGGCCATATGATGGGTCTAAAAGGGTTATCGATTTATTACAATTAGCTACCTATAAAGAATTAAAATCAAAGGATATTTACCAATATGTGGTGCAACCTGGTATTTTCATTAGTCAATCTTTTTCCCAACAACTAAATATATTCACATATTGGGCTATGTTCTTATTATTTAAGTTAGCAAGATATTTGGGGTCATTTTGGCATACAATTGATGGTTATAAAGCTGCTAACTCAGCTGTCTATGCTGCCACTTTCATTGATAAGGATTTTGAGCGTCAAGATTTGAAATATGGGTCTGCCACATATAACGATGGAGATGAATACATAAAACCACAAGAAATTGAAGAAACTGGTAAGAATCTAGTCTATAAGTATGTTGAATCAAAAAGAATTGAATGGGAAAACAAGCTAAAAGACGAATAGATGTCTTATGATGAGAATAGACGGTTTATGAATACATTTATATTATGTAAATTTATCTATTTAATAAATATGATATTATTATTTAAAAAAGAATATGTAGTATGAAGGTCTTGAAGAAATACAGGTTTATTTTGGAAGTTCCTATTTTTTAAATAACTGTTCTTCTAATTTGTTCTGCCTTTGTAAAATTTCTTTAAGTAATAAATCTTGGGTTTCTTGTTTCTTAATAATAAGATTTAACATCTTCTTTATATCAATGATTTCATTATTGGTGGAGGGTTCAGATGAAGATCCTAATTTACTTGTTGGCTCTTCAACTTTGACCACTACACCACTTATATTTCTTTCTTCCTTTGAAGGTATATCGAATCTAACGGATTTTTTTGTTTCACCTTCTCTCTTAACTCTGGGACTTTTATCCAATGCTTCAATCATACTCATTTCTTGTTTCAATTTAGATATAATATTCCGACCTCGCATTGGAGATGTATCAATGGGGATTTCTCTTCTAGGGGATATGGTTTTAGAGGTATCTGGCATCAGTTGTGGGTATGACGAAGTTATATCATTATCCTGGTTTCTTGGTTTTAAAGGTGATGTATATGATGTTACAGAGTTGACAGCCGCATTGTATTGAGTAGTTTGTAAATAGGATGGTATCTCTGTTGCATCTTGCAGTTTTCTTTCATTTCTTTTTAAAAAGTTGGGAGATTCTAACCTTCTTGGTGGAATTCTATATATTTGTGGACTAGTCACCTTTCTTGGTGATATTCTCATCGCCGGTTTCTTTAGAGCTGAGGTTCGAGATGGCGATGCATAATGTTTGCTTATTCTATCATGGGGTCTTTCGGACATTATTTCTTAATTTCTATAGTGATTATATCAAAATTATATATGTTAGTGCTGGATATGTATGATTACACAGTTCAAACTGAGTTGATATATACTATGTTGTAATCCTTTTAATGATCTACTTTTATTACCATTTTCAATTGTTTATTTTTTATTTATCTTTTTTTTTTCATTAATAAAGAGTAAAAATGTCACAACTAAGAAAGTTTCAAAAAAGTAGTACATGTTTAATCAAATAAGGATTCATCGTTGACAAGTTCATAAACTTGATTACTCTTGTAATTATGATAATGGAAAATAGGAATATTACATTTTTGTTGTTCGTCATATTGAATGATTTGGGTAGGTAATTCATTAAATGTTAAATATTTTAAATTTGGGAAACGAATAATAAAATAATCTAATGTTTTTTTCAATGAATGGATATAAGCATGGTATAGTTGTATCATATCTTCACTTGTCAGATATTTATCATTATTTTTTTCCTTATCGTAACCTAATAAGTAATTCACACTCTTGGCTAATTCTTCAATTGGCTTAGAATAAAACCCAATGGTTGGATAAATATCAAAATAATGTGAATAAGGAACGATTGGATATAATTTGAACATTTGTAATATGAAATTTCTCTTCTCAACATCCTTAAAATCTTTAATCAAAAAGGATTCCTTCGCAGGGAAATATTTACCTTGAATAATATGGGTTAAAGTATCTTTACAATTATCGCATTGGCATGTCATATCTATTATAAATTGTGAATTATCTTCATCACCTTCCTCGATGGACAATAATGGATTAGTAATTTCTGTAAATCTAATATCCAAATATTCCAATGTTTCATGGCATGGTGCAATGGCCATTAAATCAATAACAGATTTATCTACAGCTACTTCAAACATGAAATCTACTTTCAATCTTTTCAAATGATTAAAATTCATCACACAATCTTTCAAAAAATCCATATTAGAGAAAAGGGAGAATAATGATAAGTTCTCTAAGTTTTTGAATGTAAAGAATTCTCTTAAATTCCATAACTGATATAAATCAATATCTGGATCTGATTCATTATACCATGATAAAATTTCTAATTCTTTCAAAGTTGCTGGATTGAAAATATCAGCATAATTTATTGGTTCTACATTATCACCTTCAATGGTATCAGGTCTTAAATTCAAACATAAAGTTTCGATATTTAAAGGTGGATTCATCTTATTAAAAAATTTACAAGCATTAACATGAATATTTAATTCTATAATTTGGTTTAAATGATAACTATTCCATAAAGTTCTCATTCTCTTATAATAAGCTATATCAGCTTGTCCTTCTAATGGCAAGACCCTTGGTGGAGGTAAAGTCAAAGTTTGTAATGAGTCTGAATGTTTCACTAATTGATTTGAGATTTTATCTCTAATAAAATTATCAAAAACAGTTAAATTATCATCATAATCAATTAATAAATCAATAAACTCTGTCATTATTGTTTCATTTAAATGCCAAGTACAATGTACAGATTGAATTAAAGGACATAATTTTTTGGGTGATTCTTTAAGTGATCTGACTAAACATTGAAATTTCAATTTAGACATTTTCATTTGATCAAATTTAGGATCATTTTCATGTCTTTCTTTAAGATATTTGAAATATAATACAGACCATTTATGTGTCCCCAGTGAATTATCTAAATCACTCGGGAAATAATATCTTTCATTCAAATATAAATTTTGATATAAAGACGGTATTATTGATTGATAAATTTTCTTTGAAACATAGGTCAATGCGACTTTATCCTCTTGTGATAAGTTTGAAGCAATTCTTGATACAATTTCATTCGGTAAACGTTCCAACATGATGTGAGTGGTTGTAATTTTTCACCTTCTCTCTAGCTCATCTTATTGTCCCTACTGAATCTTCTCAATATAAATCTACTTTTGTGTGTGTTAACATATTTTTTTTTTCAAATGATCAAAGACCAAAAAACTAACTTCAAAATTGAATTTACATATATTTACAACTGTATAAAAATTAAATTTAAATTAAATAGTATAACAACGATATAACAAAGGATTATAAGAATTCTAATTGTTGACCAAAACTTCTTATATTATTAAATGCATCTAATTTGACAGCCATTAAGACAATTGATTTACTTGTACTATCAATAGCTAATTTCCAAATTGATTTAGATAAATATAAATGAGAACCTAAAGTGTATCTTGCAGTTCTTGTCATATCCACTAAATCAAGTACATTTTCTGAAGCACCATCGAAAAATTCTGTGAAATTACCTGTGTATAATTGATTATTAATCATTGTGTTACTAATATTTAAACAAATTGGAATAATTAAATGTGTATTAATATTTGTTAATATTTCTCTTGTCATCATTGAATTATTTTGTGATGCATTACTATTAGATCTTTGTGGTGCAGTAGAGATTTTATAATCTAAGATATTAATACCTTGTGATCTTAAAAGAAGTGGACCAAATGTTGATTCAAATTTTTCAGCAGTTTCACCAACAATATCTAAACAAACCATTCTTTCCAATTTATTAAAGATTAATGTACATTCTTTTGTTTCCATTTGGAAACTTAATTCTCTACTATATTCATCAACAAATGGTCTTTTATATTCCATAAATCTCCAAATAGTATCATCACGAGTCATTATCATTGGATCTTGATTAGTTTTATCTAATTTTTGTCTTTTTAATGGTTGTAAATTCATAAAATCATCATTTGATACATCATCTTCATCATCTGTACCTTTTAAAAGATTTAAAATATTTTCTGTATTTGGTGTTAATCCAGCATTACCCATCATCATAACTTTATTTAAATCATTTCTATTTTTCAATTGTGAATCATTAATTGTATTCGAATTACTTTTATCAAGATTTAGATCATTGTCGTGTGAACTGCCATCATTATGGTTATTATTATTATTAGTAGTAGTAGTGGTGGTATTAGTAGTATTAGAATTAGAATTAGTATTATTATTATTATTATTATTATTATTATTTAAAATTGGAAAGATAGAAAATGACAACATTCTATTAATATCAATAATAATTGGTTTACTAATATCATTTAATGTTGAAATATCCGGTATTATTAAACCACGTTTCACAATTTTATCTAAATTTAAACAAATTTCTTCACCATGTGTCATTGGATTAAAAGTAATTTTATATTTAATTAATCTTTGTTCAAGATTTAAAAATCTATAAAATTTACATTCTTTAATTAATGATTCTCTTAATTCATCATTTAAATGTAAAATTGCACCGGATAACATTTGTAAAAGCATATCAAAATATGCTGGAGAACGTGGAACATAAGAATATGAATGTGGTGGTGGTCTTAATAATTTTTTGGCAAGGATTAAATTTTCCACATCGATATATAAAGATTCAGAAGTAATTTGAAAATAATTTTGTGTATCACCATTACGTCTTAAGAAATCTTTTGGAAATTTAAAAGATTTTTCACCAATACGCGTATAAAAATATTCTGTCTTTTTCAATAATGTTTTTAAACGTGGTAGATTATAATAAACTGCATCAGAGATTAACATTGTATATTCCACTTCATCTCTAATGTTTATAAAATAACCTTGTAAATGTTTATAAATTAATTCAAAGATATCAGGTGAACGATCAATGAAAAGGATATCTTTTGATTGACGAAAATTTGAAGTATGAAATCCACGTGGAGTGGCACTTGCAGTCATTGAAGATAATGAAGTTGTTGAAGCAGGAGATCCATGATTTGATGAATGTCTACTATTTTCAGTAGATTGAATTGAGTTATCATTAGTGTTATTGTTATAATTAGCATTATTTTTATTATTATGATTATATTTATTTTCAGAATCCTTTTTAATAAAATAATTTGTAAAATATGATGGACCATCAGATGATAAAGATGCACCAGAAATTTTAAATAATTTTGTACCAATTTGAATATTATACATTCTATCATGTGGTAAAATCTGTGGAATATTTGGATCAAAATGTCCTTCCAAGATACCAATTTGAGTTGTGGCCATATTGACTTTGTGGTTTTGTTTGCTTTATTGTATAAAAAGTTGTGTTTGGGGGTATAATTCTTTAAAAAGTCTTTTAAAAATCTTTTCCTCCAAAGAAAAAAAAAAAAAAAAAAGAGATTGTATGGTTTTAAAGTGGTATCACGTGAAGTTCATTTATAATATACAAAAAACCAGTTAAAGCTAATTTACAAACATTAAATGGATAAGTAAATAAAGAAAGAAAAGAAAGTTGTTATTGAATCATTATTAAGACTAGAAAATGTAATTAACTAAATAGTTGTTTTTGTATATAATATATTGAATCGTATATATAAGTTTTAATTAGTTAATTAGCAATTAAAATAGTAAAGGGGGGGAGGGTATTATTATATTATATTAAAAGAATAAGAAAATATTTAAATTTAAAAAACGGGTTTTGACAAATTCAAAAGACTTATAATAATAAAGCGGCGGCACCGGCAATTAAAGCACCAGCAGCTGGTAAGACTTGAGCGGCAGCACCAGTGTAAGAAGAGATCTTAACAGTGGTTTCTTGCTTCTTGGTAGAAGAAGCTTGAGTGGTGGTAGCGGCAGCAGAGGTAGCTGGAGCAGTGGTGGTGGTTTCTTGTTTCTTGGTAGCTGGAGCAGTAGTGGTGGTAGTTTCTGGTTTCTTTTCAGCTGGCTTGGAAGAAGTGGCAGCAGCAGTGGTAGTGGTAGTTTCTGGTTTCTTTTCAGCTGGTTTAGAAGAAGAAGCAGCGGCGGTGGTGGTTTCAACGACCTTAGTGGTCTTGGTTTCACCGGAAATTGGACACCAAGTAGTGTATTTGGTGATGGTGTTGTTTTCGGTGACGGTAGCGGTAGAGACTAAAGCTGGGGAAACGGTTTCCTTACAGATGTGTTCTTCACAGTCAGTGATGGTAACTAAAGTGGTTTGGTTTTCAACAGTAGTAGCAGTGACAGTAGAGTTGTATTGAGCGTTAGCAACGGCGGCGATAGCGGCAACGGTGGCGACAGTAGAGAATTGCATTTTTATATTTATGTATTTGTTTGAGCGAGTGAAAGAGATTGTATGTTCTGGTTTTTTGAGTCTAAATATAGAGAGAATAGAGGAAAGTGGAATGTAAGTTTGAAGAAAGAAATGAGTCTTGACCCGACTTATATATTATTTTTTTTATGTTTTTTTTCAAGTTGTTGCTTGCCAGAAGATTGTCTCGAAGGGAAAGTCTAATTTTTTTCTTTGCAAACACCACCAAATTCCAAGATAAACAAAACTGAATTGTTGGAGAGTGGGGGGGGGAGTAAACAAATTTCGATTGCACTAACAATGGGCGCGGGAGAAAGTATAAATATAGAAACAAAAGGACAATGGCGGTGTCCCAAAGGGGAAACCCAGGGTTGGTGGGAGATACGCAGACGCGCCAGGCCCAAAGAGGAAACCGCACAGCGCAGTGTTATGGCCGGCGGCGCGGACAATAGCGGAGCGCAAAACGTAATGGTCCGACGCGCCCTGCACCTGTCCCAAAGCGGCAACAGAGATCCCTGGCGTATTGCCGGATTGGGCCACCGCGGTTGCCCCCTCCCCTCATGCCCCATTGTTCTGTGCCCACCGCTCCCCAATCGGGAAGTCGTCCCCTCTCGCACGGCCACACCATTTCCAGTAAGTATCACCTCAAATCGCAATTATTAAATCGCAATTGCTCTCACGGCCCCCCACTCCACCCAGCGCAAACACGAATCTCTCCCGTGTCGGGGAACACTACCAATTTTATCAAGACAGACCCGTGGTGACAATAGGGGACAGTACAATAAATACATGTATAACCATACTAAAACAGGTAATTATTCTGTTTACGCTCTCTTATTTCGAGTAAATGACGTGTGGCCATGTCCCTTACAGTTTTAATTATTATTGGAGGAGTGTGGGGTGCACGGGTGCGTGTCCTCACCCAGGCTATTTTTATCTAACGTTACCCTCACTTTCTTAATTTAGAAACACATTGTCACCCTGTGAAGGGAAAAGAAGGGATCTCTCGACACTTTTTACCTAATACGGCAGTGGCTGGTTTCCATTTGAAGTAATGTTGGTCCTAATTCTTCATGACATAATACAGTGTAACAACATACCCTTTACTTCAAAGTTATTTTTAGTTTATATTATATTATATTATAATATATATATATATAGACATATAGATAACAATTAATCCTTGCCTAATAAACCAGCTTCATCGCATAATGAATAAAATAATGAATCTTGATTACTTAATAATTTTTCAGGGGTATCAAATTCTGCCACTTGACCTTGATCTAATACAATAATCCTATCATTATCCATAATAGTATTTATTCTATGCGCAATTGTTAAAATTGTTCTATCTTTAAATGCTGTACGAATCGTTTGTTGAACAACTTGATCTGTTTCAACATCAACCGCCGCAGTAGCTTCATCAAGAATTAAGATCTTAGATGGAATTAATAACGCTCTAGCAAGACACATTAATTGTCTTTGCCCAACTGATAAATTACTACCACCTTCATTTAATTCGGATTCTAATCCCAAACCACCCATATTATTAATAATATGTTCTTTTAAGTGACTTAATTCTAAGGCTCTCCATATAGCTTCATCACTATATAAATGAATCGGATCAATATTTTCACGTATTGTACCTTGAAATAATTGGGAATCTTGTGGAATTATTGATAATTTATGTCTTAAATCATATAATCCAATTGTATCGATAGATACATCATCAATTATAATGGACCCACTAGAAGCTTCAATAATACGGAATAATGCAAGCGTTAATGATGATTTACCCGCACCAGTTCTACCAACAATACCAATCTTCTCTCTTGGATTAATCTTAATATTAATATCCTTTAACACTAAATCTAATTCAGGTCTATACCGGGTAGAATAATTCTTAAATTCAATAGTCCCTTCTTGTGGCCATTCTTCCTTAGGTCTATGTTTCTCCATAATAGCTGGTGCCTCAGGTTCAATCTCTGCATATTCTTTAATTCTCTCCACAGAAACAATATTTGTCTCAACTTCAACAGTCATTCTAACAATCCAATTTAATGTTTGTGTAATTTGTAATGCATATGATAATGATAAACCAACCATACCAGCAGTTAATGTACCACGACCTAATCTATAAATTGATAATGTCGCAGCACCTAAGATAATAATAGAACCAATAGTTTCTAATCTGAAAGCTAACCAACGATTTGCATTAACAGCAGGATAAAATGCACTAATATTATTATCAACACGACATTGATGAATATGTTTAAATCTTTCTTGTTGATGGAATCCTCTAATAGTAACCATACCACCTAATGTTTCTTGGAAATGTGAATAAATTGGCGATTTAGTAATAGATTCAAGACGACGTAATTCTCTTGAACTTCTTAAATAATATTGTTGATAATAAATGTAAAGTATCCCTAATGGTAAGATAATGAAAACAAATTGCCATGTAGTCCAACAAATAACAATCATTGTAAATACAACTTTGACTGCATTAACCAAAAATTGTGAAAAGGTTCTACCTAACAATGTATCAACTTTATAAATATCATTTGAAAATCTGTTTAAGATACGACCAATTGGTGTAGTTTCAAAAAATGACATTGGAGCTCTAAACATTGCATTTGTCATAACACCATGTAAAATCTTAGAACCATGAATTGTACAAAATACCCAAAGAATAATTGTTTGAATTAAAGTGGACAAAGCAGAACCAACACCAAAGGCTAAATAAATTAATAAATAGTGAGCAGCATTTGGATTTTCACCATATTTTGTATTAATTTCTGACCAATGTTTTAACCAAACACTACTCATAACAGATAAGAACATCGATAATACAATAAAACAAATCAAGACAATAACATTACGTGGATTACATGCTTTAGCATATTCCCAATAAATTGACCATTTAACTTTACCTTGTTCACGATGTTCTCTTCTTTCTGAATCACCAAAATCCATACTTTTTAAAGTAGCATCTGAAGCTCTTCTTAAACTTTGTGTTTCATTTGAAGTTAAATCTAAATCATCTAATTTTTTCAATTGTTCTAATTCATCTTCTAATGGAACACTTTCTTCATGTTTACCCATAACTGAAACAGCAGTTGATGCAGGTTGTGATGATGAATTATTATCCTTCTTACCAAATTCACTAATCAATTTACATAAAGCAGAATTTGAATCAGATGTGACTTCATCATATGTACCATGTTCTACAATTTCACCATTTTCTAATAATGTAATAGAATCAGCAATAGATAAGACAGAAATCTTATTAGTTGATAAAATCTTAGTCTTAGAATGTAATAACCCATTTGGACCCAGGACATGTTCAATAAGATGTTTGGCAACATGTTCATCAACAGCAGCTAATGGATCATCTAATAAATAAGTATCAGCTCTAGCATACACCGCTCTAGCTAAAGATAAACGTGCCTTTTGACCACCAGATAAAGAAATACCCTTTTCACCAACTAAAGTTTTATCACCATCCATTAAGACAGCTAAATCAATAGTTAAAGCACAAGCTTTAATAGTCTTTTCATAAAATTCAGGATCATATTTATGACCAAATAAAATATTGTCCTTAACAGTACCATTCATAATCCAAGCGACTTGTGAAACATAAGCAACAGAACCATGAATTGTGGCAAAACCTTTAACTCTGAATAAATCACCTAATAAACTTCGAATAAAACCACTCTTACCGGAACCAACTTTACCAACAATACAAGCTAATTCACCTTTCTTGGCTTGGAAATTAATATTCTTTAAGGCAACTTTGTATTCTGGTTTACGTTTCCATAAGAAAGTAGCATCATCACCAACATTAACTGCAACATCACCTTGGTTTGTCACTTTTGGTAAATGTTGAACAGAATCCTTTTGTAATTCTTCATTAGTTAAGAAACCAAATAATCTCTTAATAGAAACAGAAACTTCAATGAAAGATGTAATAACATTTGGAATAACAAATAATGGGAAAGATAATAAATTGAAAAGAGTTAAAGCTGGGAACACTAAATCGATGGTTAAAGCTCTATCTTCGGTATAAACAAAAACAGCAAATGTAGAACAAGAGACCAAAAATGGGACAATATTAAATTGGAATGTAGTCATGGCCATAAAGACACCTAATTTAGTTAAATTAGCTAATTCTTTATCATTTCTAACATGTTCTAATTTCTTCTTGTATGGTTCTTCCCATGCGTATAATTTTAATGATTTAATATTATTTAAGATTTCACTGATAACACTAGTTCTTTCATCTTTAAAAGTCATTTGAGCCTTTTGTAATCTTTTTTGAATTCTAACTAAGAATGAATTGAATGGAATCATAACCACAAGAATAACAACACCAATCCACATAGATGGACCTAATAATTTGTATAAAGAAACTAAACAAATTAAAATTTGGAATGGACCTGACCAAATTAAATGGAAAAATTGACATAAATCTTGTAGTTTTTGAATATCGACACTCATTAAATTAACCACATCACCAGTAGTAGAAGTTGCTGAGGCTTCATTAGATAAGACTAAAGATTTTTCATAAAGAATTGAGGTTAATGCACCTCTAATTTTCATACCAGTGTTAAAAGTGTTTAAGAAGTATTGATGTAAAACACAAGTTTGAGTGAACCCAACAATAAACATACCTAGAGCTATCATAAACCCACGAACTAAAGGTAATTGACCATATTTAGCTAATTTAGATAAAACAGTATCGTTACCTCTTTCTTCATTATAATCTGAAACAAATTTAATTAAGATTCTTAATAATTGAGGCTGAGTGAAGGCTAAGATATCATGTAAGACTTTGAAAAACCCTGCTAAACACATAATTGGACCATAAGTTTTCATTAAAGCCCAAGTTAAAGATGGATTAGATTTTTGTTTCACTTCAATTTCCCAATTTTTATTTAAATTCTTAGAAACTTCTTTTGCATCAAAACTTTCTGGTAATTTATATAAATCTTCCTCGACTAAATATTTTTCGTACCCAATCTTCATTAATTCTGACATCCAAGTGAATGAAATTCTTGAGAAAATATTTGCAGTATCATTTGGATTTGGTTTTCTTCTTGAAAGATATTCTTGAATTTCTTGATATGGCATGACTGGTTTAGTTGGTAATGCTTCAATTAAAAGAATAGAAATGGATAAGATTGTTTGGAATAAAGTGAAGATAAATAAAGTTTCATTTTCTGGCCATTCACCTTCATAATGATGTCTAATGGCAAAATTGAAAAATTTAGCAAAGTTACCAATAGATTCAAATAACCAATAAAATAATAAGATCCCATTAGCCACACGACATTTATGATATTCAATCCAATGTAAAGATAATGCCACAAATAAAGATAATAAAGTGAAACTGTATTGAGTAATAATAGTGAAATCTTTCCCCTTTTGTGAAGGTATTCTTAATGGAGACCAGGCAGTGAATAAGATTTGTAATAGTACTAAAGTAATTCTAGAAGCAATTAACCAATTTCTTCTATATTTCACTCCAGTATATTTTCTTCTCACTAATTTAATAATTTCTCTAGAACCAAATATAATCATAAATAATGCAGTTATATTTAATAATACACCATCAATAAAACATTGTGTAAAATCACCATAAAACGAAATAGGACCAAACCCTTCATCAGAATGACAAGCTTGACAACCCCAAGAGGTTAATTTATCCCTCCAAGTGGTTTCAGTAAACATACTTGTTTTGTTATCCTCTGTTGTTGTTTTATTAGAATATGCAATGAGTTTTTAATAGATCTATCTGATTTGTATATATATATCCTTAGAAATCGAAATACCAAAATATAAAAAAAAGGATATTCAATAATGGTAGAAAAGTCCTTATACTAATTAAAACTTCTCAAATACAACTGAGCAAATTAAAAATAACTTTGTATTCCGTGGACCGTGGAATAGATATATATTTAACCGATGAGTCTTGTTTCAATTGAGAATTAGATTATATTAAGTAATGATTATATATGATTAAACATTAATTATAACCTCTTTTTTTTCAATTTCACCCATTGGAAAATTTTGAAATTTGAAATTTTCCCACCCATTGAGGAAATCAAAATTACTAATCAAAAAATTGTTATACTGAATTATTGAGTATATTCTTAATATTGTTATTATGGTAAATGACAGATTATTGAATACATTGATTAAACAGCTATTGTAAATGTAGAATATTTGTGATATTAGTTAGAATATTGTAGAAATTTTTTGAGTGAATAGAAGTTCGTTAAGGTGTGTTTGTACCCTTTATTACAATATTTATATTATAATTCTTGAATAACTTGATATATTGAAGGTATTTTGGAGGTTAAAACATTATTAACATAAAGGTAAAGTGGTTGTAAATTGTTAAACCCTTTTATTAAAAGTTTTTACCATATTTCAATATGTTATAAAATGTCTTGCAAAATTTGTTGATTTTAGGACTATAACTTTTATATTTTTGTTTATTATTCAATGTTAATTATTTTAATAAATCTCATAAAAACTAAAAAAATTTCTGATAAGTAAATGAAATAGTTATTTAATAAGGCCTATTGTACATTAAACTATATTCAAAGTAATTAAAACTGTTATCTTCTAAGAATTACTTACTTTTTGGTATATTTTCTTTTAATTTATATTTTATTCTAAATAAGCATATTTTTTTTACCACTTAAGTTTGTATAAGTAAACCGAACACGAGTTTTCTTACAACTTAACACATACTCCCTTTATTTGTGTTGTTTCTTTACTCTGGCACTTTAACCTTATCATTAACTGTTTTTCTTTTAAAATATGCAAGTAAGAAAGAGAAAAAAAAAAGTAGGGGTATTAATATAAGTTTGGCAGGTTTATGTATCAAATTTCAATATAGTATCATATTTATTTATTTTTACTCTCAAGCTTCCCTCCATTGCCATTGGTGTCATTAATTTATTCTGGTTTGAAGTAGCTTTGACACTTTTCACTATTTAATTTTCTATTATCTGAAATATTTAAAGACAAAACAAAGAAACCTTGAAATATTAATATAAAGTTTACTCAAAGCTAAATAGAGCTATACAACCACACGTAAGGATATTGACCGATATGCATACCCATAGAGTTGAATCCTTTTTGATCTATGACAATGTTAGATTAGAAATTGTTCATGAATCAAACCCATTCTTTGCCGGGGAGCCAATCTCTTTAATCATACGACTAAAACATTTAGGTTCCCAAAAAGAACATGAACAATTGAAGAATAGTATTACTGAATATCATAAAAAAGTTGAAGCTAAATTAGATGAACAACACAAAAGTTTAAACGAATTGAATCAAAATGCAAGCTCTTCATCTTCTTGGTCTTTAGGATCTTTACTAAAGACTCCATTTAAGAAGGAAGATGACAGCATAGCTATAATCACAAGAGAAATGGAAAAACTTTCTAGAGATGAAGAAACTTTTAAAAGACATGTAACAACTCAATTACAATTCCATAAACCTGTAGATTTAATCTCTGGTTATATTCAAATTTGTGGTCTCTTCCAATATAATCTAGCCTTGATTGATGATGACAACTTGAACAATAAAGGTACCAAGATTGTTGGGGTGGTTAATGAGACAAAACAAAACTCATCAAATTTTTCGGACAATTCGACTAGTAAACCAGGTTCTATTTCAAAAGACAATGATATTAATATTGTTGAACTCATTACCAAATATTCTAATTCAAATTTTGAAGCCACATCATCTTTAAATAAAAGATTAATAATAACCCCAGATCCAGATAACAAATACGGTCAAGATCAATATAAACTAGCTGATTCTACAGATGAATTTCATGAATTACCATTATTCTTAATCCCGCAAACTTTATTATTTACAGAAATTACTTTACAACCAGGTGAAGTGAAAACTTTCCATTTCAAATCTTCCACAGTACCGAAGGATACATGTCCAAGTTATGCTTTATCTTCAAATAATGTTGCAATCAACTATAAAATCGAATTCGGTGTTAATATTGTAACTTTAGCAGATATGATTCCATTTAAACTTAAAATCCCATTATTCATCGCTCCATATGTTGATAGTAAAAGCCGACAATATACAATGCTTGTGGATAAAAAAACACACATCATGTCACCAGCTACATGTAAAGAGATCTCAAATCAACATTCTAAGAGAATTGGATCTTCTAATTCAGTATTTTCAATTAGTAGAAGAAGAAGCTCTGTATCATCCTCATTTTTTGGGCCTATGTCAGAATCGAATAATAATAATAACGATAAAGAAGAGCCCGCCAATGATCCTATCAGTTTATTGAGAAGAAATTTTGTTGATATAATTAAGGACAATGTTCAAAATGATTTTGATATCGATCAATTGGTAGAAAGACAATTAGATTATCAATTTCAAGAGAATGAAATGATAGGGAATGATTTTGATGAAATTAAAGAAAAGAGTAAAGGTGTTACAAGAGAAAACATTTCAAATTTGAAAAGAATATTACCTGATGTACAAATAGATACCGTTAAGGATAATGATGAGCCAAAAGTCGAAGATGATGTAGTACAGCTTGTACCTCAATTAAAAAGTGGATTACAAAAAAAATTTGTTGTGAACAGAGATGGGAAATTAATTGCCAAGATCAGGTTCTCCAAATTATTTTACACAATTTCAGATGAAATCAATCTTGTTGTACATCCAGAGCATTATCCAAGTTTACAAATAAGTGCTGTTAAAGTATCGTTGCAATGTGCAGAATTGTTTAATAAGAAGTATGTTGTTGAAAAAGATCAAACAAAGCCTTATTATAAAACGATATGTGATTCTCATGGTGTGTGTTTTGATAAAGCTGAATCAATCCCATTGAAGTTGATTATTCCAAGAACCCCAATGAATCAACTACCAAGTCAGTTTAAGACTAACATCTTTGAAATTAAGTGGGTGTTATCCTTTACCTTTATCTTACTTGGTAATACACAGAAGAAATCTCAAGAACTTCCTACTACATCTCTTCCATACAATGGTCTCCTTGATCAATTTTATGAAGATAACAAGGGTATCCTTTATCATTGTAAGGAAGATATAGATGGGACCGAGTTTTCATTCAAAGTTCCAATAAATATTCTTCCTTCCTCCACTGACTTTGCTGGTTGGTAAACCACTACAAAAATGAATTTTGTTGCATAGATGAAGAAATAATTGAACCGTTCTATAATCATTACCTTAAAATGTATATAAATGTCTTTATATATTCTAAAAGTATTCTTCGTCATCTTTCACGTTTGTCAGCGTTAGCTCGACTAATTTCTTAAAGATTCATTATTTTTTTTTGAAATTGTTAAGGTGAAATAGTAATTATTGAGTTGAAAACTATGAAGTTATACTGTTGTTGTTACCAATGGTAGAGTATCCAAGGAATAAAACCAATAACTGTTTAAAAATTACAAAGAAAAATGATAGATTGCGATGCAGTTATTCATGATTGTAGTGAATATGTGTTCAATGAAATAAAATCTATTCAGCAAAACTCATCAGACAGAACTATTTTAAAGATTAGAAGTGATGCAACTCAATTCAACAAAGATCTTTTAGAATATAACTGGAAACCATTATCTGATATTCAAATTTCTGATGTGAACAAAGATTTACTTACTGACTTAACATTAAAGAAAGTGATCAATGATATACTGGTATCTGATGAAGAATCTGCTGCTACCCAAGATAAGGTTAGCTTACTTGAAAAACTGGAACTTACTGCATACGTTTTGGATTTATGTTTCCATTCCAGAACTTTCAGAAACGAGAGACTAGATTGGACTACCACTTATTTCGACTTATTAGGTCTAACAATGAACTTATTAAGCTGGCCTGTTGACATTTCACAATTCTGGATCTATACAGAAAGTCGAATTGAGTGGTTTAAAATACAAAACTTTCGCAATGAAGACGACTTTAGTGGTATTTCATTATTAATCAGTTATAAACCACCTTTAGCTGACAAACTAAGACATTGGAACGATTTACTTAAGGTGGTTCACTATAATTCTGCTTTAAACACACCATTACACTATATTATGAGACATAAATTAGAAAAATTTATCTCTGATTTGTTACCAATTAATGAAGAATCTAATTTTAATAGATCTGCTACTGTTGCGAAGAGTCAAGATTCTGGAAATACTTGGAATACAATGAGACTTTCAGGGAGACCAACCTCTTCAGAAGAAAATCTAGCTACTGATTATAAGTTTATTCAAACTAAATTTATTTCATCTCCCATTGAATTTGCATTGAAACCACTCAAATTCAAATTAGATTTAAAAGATGCATTATTTTCAATGTTAGACGCCCTTTTTGATGTAGAGAACGAATTTTACAGAAGTGTAAAATATACACGTAGAGGTAAGTTAAGTATTGAAGAAAAAATTAATGAAAATTTGGATTCTGATTTTGATGTCAATGCTACCGTTTTACCAAAATATTTAAAAGATTCTAAGAAATACGAAGAACAAAGATACAAGTTATGGAATGAGATTGTTTCCTTTCAGGAGTCATCTAATATGTTGGTAAGATCAACTTTCCTTGACTTATCAGCCCATAACTACATATCCTTGTATAAACAATTGACTTCACCAGAAAATGATTATTACAGAAAACAGTTCATTTTACAAGTGACATTTGTATGTAGAGTAGTGGAAAGGTTGTTATCTGTGGAAGATATCAAAGCATTTTATAGAAATTGTTATGCTAAGGATGATCTTTTAAAATTCTTCAATTTTGATGATTTAGATGATGCTAATATAAAACAAACAAAGGCCATGTGTCACCATCTTGCCGAAATGAGAATCACTACCTTTTATATTACCAGAGATCCATCATTTTGTAGAATTATTCAATCTTTATTAAAGAGTGATGATTCATACTTGTTTGCAAAAATTGAGAATTTTAAATGCTTCAACAATTTCAATCTTTCTTTAGTGAAAACTAGTAAGGACAACGAAGAGACAATTGATTATAATTTCAAAAAGTTTGGTTTTATTAAATTGGGTAATAAACAAATTAATAATGTATGGAAGATTCAAAGTGGATTAGAATCTGTTCCAGAAAATGTTTCTAACCCAAAGGATATTTATGAAAACTTAAAAGAAAAAATAACGAACAATTCTTTAGATACACCACAAAAAGATGAAATTGTGAAACAATGGCAAACCTTACGTTTATTAAGATCCCAATATCTTTTTGAATTCAATAAGGTTAATGAGAATGTGTCTTTAAATGGTTTATTTGACCCAACTTTGGTTGCTACTTCTTTAGAGAGTCAAGAAGATAATATGATTGCTGTCAAAGCCAAAATTTATGAAGCACACAAGAATAAATTAGAAAAGGCTAGACAATACCAAAAAGATAAAGAAGAGTTGAAGAGAAAGGCAGAAGAAATGCAAAATGACGATCTCAAAGAAGACGAATCTAATGCTAATAAAATAATAAAAACCGAAAAAACCATTGTTAGTCCACAAGAAACTACCAGTCCAGAGGTTGAATCTACAGATGTAATTGCAGATGAAGAAACCAAAACAGAAAACCAAGAAGTAATTTCTAAGGAAGCTAAAGATGAAACGAATACCATCCAAGTAGAAAAAAATAATAACGAAAGCGTTCTATGACCAAGGAAGAATAAACACTTTAATTGTATTATTAGACAATAAATCAACTAAAACACCGTTACAAAATATTTTTCATGACGTAGTTATAGATTGAATGATTTAAATTTAAAAAAATGTTCTCATAAGCCAACGTTGTAGATTAATGTTTTAATTGAATGACTTGTGCTCGATTTCTCATAACATTTGCAATTTTTATATACCTATAGGTCTGAATATTTAACCTTAAGAATGTGCATATTTATAATCATTATAGTTTTTAAAATATTTATTTAACTTTGCATGAGATTTTACCTTTTAATTGAATTAAATCACCCGCTTAGACAATTATATATCTGTATAAATCTATATATAGCAGTATTTTCATTAAAAGTTATATGTTGCATGGAGAAATATCATTTCGCCAGGAAAGATCGGAATAGCCTAACAACCACCTCTTAAAGTTAAAACTAAATGAAGTTGGGTGCCAGGTTCCAAGTTAGCTGAGACAACAGTATCTTCATCAGAGCTGAAAGTAACGATTAATAATATCAGTATTTGTTGAAATAATGATTAAAATCGTGATATGTTAGTAATGTTATTCAAATATATTGTGGGTTCAAATTACTAAAAAAAGGCAATCATTTTTTCAACATTGTAAATTGAATTCTTATACATACATTTGTTTACCTTGGTAGATTAATCTTTGTTGAATTGGGGGTATACCCTCTTTTTCTTCCAGAAGTTCTTTAATATGGTAAATTTGGTCAGTTTCTGCCACTTCGACAACGATCTCTTTACCTGTTAATGTTCTAACCTTAATTTGCATTTCAATCGTATATGAGATTCTTCTGATGTAGTATTCTCTCTAGGCTAACCACTTAATAAGTTATATAATTGTGATAGATAAAGCTGATTTAACATTTAATCTTTTGAAAAATCCTCATCTTTAAAATTTAGAGATATTTCAAACCGCCAGCTTCAGGAAGTATAAGAGTTCACATCTACAAGTAATAACTACAAACCATTCTCTCAGTTATGCTACCGACTCCATATATTAAATGTGATTATGATAAGGTCTATGAACCTTCAGAAGACAGTTTTTTAGTATTAGACTCGCTAGAGAAAGATGTTGCATTTCTAAATAAAAGATTTCAAAATCAATTGGCGATGGTCTGTGAAATTGGCCCCGGTTCAGGTATAGTTACTACTTTTATGATTAAAAATAGCATTCCAAGTGAATCAAATTCATTATATTTTGCTTTAGATATAAGCCCCTGGGCATTAGAAGCAACTAAGGAAACTGCCAAGTTAAATAAATGCACAGAGAAGAATTCATATTTAGAGGTAATTCAATCAGATCTTACATCTTCAGTAAGAAAGAATCAAGTTGACATTCTAGTCTTTAACCCTCCTTATGTTCCGGCAGAAGCGGTTCCCGAAGTGCCTTCAACAAGAGAAGACACAAATCAATGGTTGGATTTAGCTTTACTTGGAGGGAAAGACGGTATGGCAATCACTCAAAAAGTGCTAGACCAACTAGACCAAATTCTTTCCCCAAATGGTGTTGCATATATCCTCTTTTGTGCAAGAAATAAGCCTGAGGAATTGGTGTCTCAAATAATGCAAACAAAACTGTGGAATATTGAGCTTGTTGAAAACAGAAAGGCAGGGTGGGAAGTCCTTTCAGTATATAGATTTACCAGAAAGTAATACAGCCATATAAACATATACCATCATGGCACATATATTACAGCATTCACTTTAATTAATTATTTTATAAAAATTATTATTTCTATCCATATAATAAACATAATATTATGTATATAAGCGCTATGTAAAGATATCCTTTAACAAATCCTTTTCACTTTCTTCATAATCTAAATTCTTCATACTGTAAATGTCTTCATAATGGACGTAACTCAAATTGTTAAAGAAGTTTCTTAATTGATGATGGTTATCAATATGTTGAACACCTAGTAAGAATGGCAACTTCTTTTCCTTTGTTTGAACCAATTCAATATCACCAACTTGAGCCATTGAATATTCTTTAAATTCAGAAATCTTGTCCACCAAGGAAATGTATGGGTATGTCTTGTAAACACAATTAATTGTATCGATGGTAAATAACCATTCATTAGTTGCACTGAAACCTTCTACGTTCATTGCTAAAAGAAGATCTAATGTCTTACAAACTTGTAACAATAAATCGCAATCAATATTCTGTTGTAATTGAAGGCATTCAAAAAATTCTTGTAAGTTCGTTTGAAGACAGTAGGCGATAGTTCCCCAGTATTCATTAAAGTGCGATTCTGAAAATTTTAATAGTAGGACTCTCAATAAAATCCAACATCTTATCTTTAATTTATCATCCTTAGCAACCAAATATTGACAAATACAAGAAACTAAAGATTGGAAATCAGTCAAATATGTATCTTCTGGGGCAATATCCACAAGGAATGCTATTCTTTTCAAGTTTTGACATTTAATTGTTACTTCAGAATCATTCCAGGAGGTGAAAGTAATCAAAGCTGGTGTTAATCCAACCTTCTTGGATCCAGTGATTAATAATAATTCATTTAATATTCTACCTTTATTGTCAGGATATTGAGACCATTCATAAATTATTTTACTCCAATATTCATTAGATTCAAATTGAGCCAATCTCTTTTCGTCTTTAAAGGTGTCACTAACAAATTCTTTCCACACCTTCACCCTACTTCCTACCTTTGTGATAGCGTATGCAAGTGATAAAACATACTCTGGAATCTCTTCTTTTGGTCTTACCTTTAAGCGGATCACCAAACATTGCGTACAAATACTCGAGATTATGCTATTGAATTTATCACCACCGACAGTATCATTTACCAAATATGGAATACTCCCAATAAGACGTTCAATAGTGGTAAAAGCTTTCTTTTCATCAATTTTACTAACATTGGCAAAATCTGCTAGCGTTGCCGGTAAATATTTCGTAACAATATCAGCAATCTCTTTCTTACATTTCTTTTGTTCACCGAATTGGGTAGTTCTCAACTTTTGAGAAATGGTATTTATCAATTCAATGATCTCAAAATAGATATCTTTATACAAAGAGTGGTTTAAAGCTACTTCTTTAAAAAAGACAATAAAATCATTGTAGAACTCTTCAACGGCGGTGTTTTCCAGAGATTTTGAATAAGAGGTTAAAAATTCAATCAATCTTTTGCCAGATAGTTTACGTAACAAAGAAGAATCCAATCTAAATCCTTTTGAAGAATTTTTATGAATGGAGAATTTGGAAACGCTCCCACGATTGTATCTTTGTACAATACCATGGAAGAAGTAAGGGATTGTCAGCACAGGTTTATTCCCATCAAGAACATGTATAATGGTTATGCTTTCATGATTGGATTCTACCATCACCATATTTTCTAGAACCTCTAGGGGTTCAAGTAAGAACATGGTTTCCAACAACTTCTTTGATCTAAACTTGTACTTATATGCATCATAATTTATATCGACTGAGTCGTTTTTATTAATAGCGTTATTTGAAAAATTATGTGCCCACGTCCATATTTCTAAAGAAGATACAATAGCTTGCTTGAATGCCTGTAACACCACATCTCTTTCTCCTTGCATTTTACCATCATTTTCTGATGATTCTGAGTAGAACACGTTAGATACCACAGATTGGATAAAATCACCTCTATTAGAAGAACCAGAGAAATAGCTGTAGCTTTCATCTCCTGATAGATAACCATGAGACACATTAATAAGCTCTTCTACAGATCCAATCAATAAGAAAATGGATTGGTATTTTCCACCATTTTTCTTTTCGAGGACAAATAATCTTTGAATACATTGAATAACAGATGTTATCAAAGGTAATAAAATTGCAAAAATTGATTTTCCAAAATATGTAATGCTTTCTGATAATAATTTCACATATGATGTGATGATTAACGTACTATCAATTTGAGATATACTCGTCACCATAAAATCAATAAACTTCATATGAGATGTGTTGTCATTGAAAATTTCTAGTTTTATACCGTTGTCATGAGAAATTCTTAGTACCTTCGAAATAATATCTAAAATTGAGACAGCAATAAGTTCAGAGTCTAAAGTCTTCTCTGTGATATGTTTGGTAAACATTTGAAGCAAGAAAATCACAAATTCAGTGAAGTTCTTTTCTGTGCCGTCTAATAAACAATCTAATAGAATCAAAGAACTTCTGATACTCTTAGCATGGTTATTGCTTCTTAAATCTAAAAATTTCAATAGAATGTTTAATAATAGATTCTTGTAAGTAGATACATCTGTATCAGCCCACATTTCCAATGATTGTAGAGAAGTTAATTCAGCATTGAAATTGTCAACTACTAGATTATGATTTGTTTTCAAAACGTTAGTTAACATTTGAACTCTATAAGTGAACATATCTAAATCATCTAATTCATTTATTTCCTTTCTTTGTAAAAAGTCAAATTTCAATAAAGAATTAGTTAAGATTTGATAAAGCCTGTTAGCTGATCCTGCATTTAATAAAGACAATATCCATTTTGAAACAGTTAAATAATGTGGGTTTTGTTCATCGGAAAGTTCATCTAATAATAATTCTAATGGATGTTTTGTTATATCAGCATATTCTTCCATTTGATTCCACAATAAATCTAAAACAACTAGTCTCTTTGAAATATTATTTTCTTGAACAAAATTTGCTGATAGTGCAGCTTCAAGATATTTAGAATGGATACTTCTACTTAAAGATTTCAAACACTTAACAGCAATATGTTGCTTATTTGGATAAACCATATACGCCCACAACGATTTAATAACCATATTCAATAATCTTACTGACTCAATCAAAGAGATATGTGTTGAGAGGTAGTTACTGTAAATGTTAACAATCCCAACAATGGAGTCCAATTGCTTGTATAGGTCCTCACTATCCAAAGTTTTGAAAATATTATCCATTAAAGAATCAGTGATCCACTTGGATTTTGAGGTAGTTGGGTCATGTTCAGGTTCATGTTCTGGAATCTTTTCGAACATTCTAACCAATACAACTGATGAATTGTAGATATTATAACCCTTAGAGATATCATTATTTACCATTTGGCTAATATTATAAACAATTATGAATGTCAAATCTGCAGTCGTGAATGGGTATAAAGAACTTTGAGATGATTCAAGTTTATTAATATCAGTAGAATTAGAAACATTTTCATAATATTCAGAAATTGACTTTAAATTATCATCAAAATTAATATCTCGATTTTCATCCAAGTTAGAGTTACTTAGTGGTAGAAATGCTCTTTCAGGAATAAGTTCTAATAAATGTTTCAATAGTGAATGGTATTGAACTCTCAACAAATCAGAGCCAGTACTAGAATCATCTTCAATATTGAAGAAACTTAACAAAGCAACAAATATCAATGGAATATGACGAACAATAATTTCTTCATCAATTTCAATATTGAAGTTAGACAATATAAATTGCAAGAAATCAAAATCTTTTTCCTTTATTATCCATTGGAAAATTTGACCCCAAATAATATTGGTTTCGACAGCATCAAAGAATGCATTTGCAGATCTCAAGACATTTGAATCTCCATGAAATCTTTCAGCTGCTCTTAATAATGGGATAAACATTTTGGGAATGACATAGGACCCAATTTCCCATCTATCCATAAAGACTAAACAAATTTTGAAGGCAGTGATTAGTTCTTCTTTTGAAGTGATTAAATCATTTAAACCGTTAACTAGTGAACTTAACCCATATTTGACAAAATACTCTGAAGCTTCAATATTGTTGGCATTCTCGTTAGCAGTAGCAGTAGCAGTGACGGGATTTGCTTGAGTAGATGGACCCAACAACCAATTCCAGACCCTTCTATTCAATGACATATCCTTGGATAGAGTTGTTTTACAACAATTAATAATTAATAATTTCTTATCTTCTTCATTGATCAAATCTTGTATCACTGGTGAGTTTAAATGCAATCTTTGTAAAAGAATATCTAAAGAACCTCTCTTGATTAAAAGATCATTATCATTATTCAAAGATGCAATAAAACACCGAACTAATAGCCCAGGTTCCGGTTGAACCAAATCCTTAGCTGTAGGTAATAATGTAGACACAGCAATTTCTTTAATCTTTTTCTTATCTAGTGTAGAATCAGCTTTGTTTTTAAATTCTGGATATTTCTTTTCTACCTCAGCTACTAAATGTGGGATAGCATTTAAAGACGGAAATTTTTTTGTTAGCCATACTAATGCACCTAGTCTACGATCTTTGTTTGAGGTCATGATAAGGAAACATGTTTGCCAAAACAATGAATCATCATCCAAGTTCTTCTGTAAAGTTTCAATTAATGCTAAAGTTAATGGTAAAAATTCACTGCTCTCATCATCAATTCCAGGAAATAATGAGGCTAACAATGGTCTAATAAGTACTTGTAATGTGGTTGAAGGTAACTGAATTAAAAACGTGTCGTATACTTCAATTAATGTGGATCTCACAGACATGGAGGCGTATGACATAAGAGGTAAAATCCCAGGAATCCAAATGTTACATTCTTGAGCCAATGAATCTAACCCAATATTTTCAAAGATATATTTATAAACTTCCAAAGTCTTTTGATGAACACCTGCTGGTAAGTCTGGTGATAAGGAAGAGGTTAATCTTCTACTCACTTGATAAGGGTAAGGAACATAATATTTAATATTTTGAAACTTTGGAGACCAACTTTGCAATGCCTTTAATAGAGTACCCAGACTAGCAATATAATCTGCCCATTCAGTAACTAAATCGAATCGTTCCAAAGCTCGATTAATATTTGAATGAAATTTCTTTTCTTTCGAGTCCAATTGTTTACTGTTAGTGGAATCCACTGTAAACGGTTTCAATGGCAAGGACATAATGATGTGTTTGTTCTTGTTTAACCAATGGTGGACTTTGATGTATATTGTAGTTGTATTACTGTTTGTTAAAAGGATACGTAACCTATATACGAATTATGTCTTTAAATAAAGCTTATTTTTATTTTTCACTTAGTTTTGTTTATAGTTAATTATGAAATTCTAGAAATGCTACATAGTATAGAGAATAAATATTGATATATATATTCATCTGTCTTTATAGATGAAGGGAACGTACCAATTATCTGAACCCATTCCAAACAAATGTATTTCCATCCCAGGAAGTGGTTGCAACAATCCCGGGTTGTCCCCACAGACTCCAATCTGCACCAAAAACAAATTCTGTATGTTTATCCATTCTCTTGATCAACCCATGATTGATTGTATCTGTCATGTTAGTTTTCCCAGTCACTTTCTTGCCATTGAATGAAAGATCATTCCATACACATGCAGTCATGTCATATGATGTGGTCAATAAATGATTACTACTGTGTGGTGACCACTTAACTTGCCTTACAGCCAACTCATGTCCACCAACAATCTCATTGACACAGACTAATTGTGATCCATATGGTCCATGCACTTTCATGGGTCCTGAACGTAACATACGTAAATCCCATATCTTTACACGATTATCAACCCCCCCGGTGGCTATTATATGTGATCTATACTTGTTAAAATCACAACATAATGCTTCTAAGCCACCATGAGCCATAAAATTAAATTGTGGTACACTACCATTACTTGTTTGTGAGTTGACTCGAAGATCAAATAAGGAAACCATGGATGAACCTGAACTTGAAATAACAATATTATCATCATGGGGAGAAAATTGGGCTTGATAGACACAATTTTTATTTTGATTTGTATCTAGATTATGTTCTCTTTGGTTAGATAATGGGAGCTGTTTAGAACGTGATTGGATGGTATCCACTCTAGACCCATTTATCGGCGTTGTTAACTGCTGTGGCCTTAATGTGAGTAAACTACCTCCTGATCTGGCTGGAGACCAAATCTTAATAGTTCCATCCCACGAACTACTGACAAATTTGTTTTTACTTACTAGATTCCAATTACAGCTTAACACTTCTCTCTCATGCTCTTTAAATATAGCAATAGGATATTGTTTCAATGAGATATCAAATAACCTTAAAGACCCATCCCCTTGTGCAGCCAAAACTTGATTTGCTTGTAATTCATTCCAGGCAACGTCAAATAAACAATCTTGGGTCAAAAATGAGTTTGATTCTCTAATATTTCCATTAAGTTCAATATCTAATAAAAATAGTTTACCATTACCTATAAGACCGAAATTTGACCCTGTAGCCAAAGCAATCTTATTATCAAAATAAGGAGAATATTGTAATCCGTAACCGCTAAAACCTTGTGTATGATACCTCAGCATAATTGTATGTGTGGTCTTCTGAATAGTATATGATATGTGTTATGGTTGTATATTTTCTTCTTATCAAACCACGTTTTAAAATTGCAAGTTCTTTTTATAAGTGGCATTCTTATTATTTAAAGTGTAATTATCAAAATAGGTTGATAGTGTTTTTTAATAAAAAACCTTTCCAATGCATTGAAACAAAAACAAAAGTGTCCAGAAGAGATATGCGGCCCTCTTTGGGATTATGACACTTCTGATAAGGAGGGTAATGTTGCTGACGAGTTTAAGGATGCCCATTGGCAGTTATTGGCAAGCTATATATTTTGGAGTATCCATATTTGATTTAAAATGCAATTGGAACTTTCTTCTGGAGCTGTTTAATAATCGATAGAGTGGCAAAAGTACCAACTCCACATTCAAAGATTGTAGTATTTGATTAGGCTAGCACAATTTTGAGGTCAAATGACTGCACATTGAGAATATTATAAATAATCTTTTAGCTTGAAGACTAAAACATAAATGCATCGTCCCTAATTCCTAGAAAAAAAAAGAAACCATATATGGTAAAAAATTTGAGGAATCACCTTACACTTTAAACTGAATACCTTCAATTGTTATACTGATTTTCAACTATGTGAGTGGGTTGTTGGGGTATTACTAAATTAAAGTAGCTAAAATAGCTTGACATACCCATCGGAATGTTATCCAATTACAAAGTCTTCACTGTAAAATAGTTAAAATACATTATGTTTGTTGTAAAGTGTCTTTATTTAAGCCATATTTTCTTGTACTTATTGGCGGCTAGGTGCCTTCTCATTCTTGATTTGATTTTACTCTTGTTTTAATTTTTAACCTCAATCAGTAGAAAAAATACTTCTTTATTTGTTAATAAAATTTGAAACAAATCTGTTTACCCACCAATTAAGATTTAACAAATAGCATTTAACCAAACCTTAAACCTTCCACTTTCAATATTGATTGCAGCTTTTAAACATCACTTGAACCTTATAAAATTGACAAATTTTTGGAAAATTAATGGATTTTAATTTATTTAAAAAACAACGAATATCAAATGCACATTTAAGTTAGATAACAATATTGAAAAGCAAACCGTTTGTCCCAACTAAGAGCCACTAACCTATTCACGTTTTCAATTACTTTTCTAAAGAATAGTATAATATCCTTGTATATACTTTTCTTTCATTACAAGTCGATATAACTCTGTTACCAAAGAAATAACCATTTATTTATCATAACATTGGAGCGACCGCATTCCATATCTCATATAAGATTGAATTACCAAGATGCCTGATCAAAGTAATGTCAATTCAACTAACACTGTGGGCACCCCAAATAGAGCAGCTAATAGCACTCCAACCAATGGTCCACCAAGATTAACCCAACAACAATTAATCGAATTAACTAATAAATTTAAAGAATTAGTTACAGAAGCCAAAAGATTAGGTGAAACTACACCAAGGGGTAAGGAACTTTTAATTCAAGCATCGAAGATTAAAGCTGTTTATGATAATTATTCAAGAGCTAGACAAAGACAAGCAGCAGCAGCTGCAAGTGGACCATCCGCTGGTAGTTCTACTACCAACGTTACTACTCAACAAACTGCAAATTCTAACAGTGCAAGTGCCTCCTCCATATCGACAGGTACCACTCCTAATAATGCTAACAATGCAACAAATAATAATAATCAATTTGCTATGTTAATGAGACAAACTTTAACTCCTGAACAAAACCAACAGTATGAAAAATTATCTATTGAGTTCCAATCGAGAGCCAAAAATATCAGAGATAAGCATACTTTTATTAAGCAAAACATTGATACTCTAACACAAGAAATCAATAAACAAACTGATATAGCTTCAAAGAATCAATTAGTCGAAAAGAGAGCAGAATTATTAAACAATTTAAAGCAATTAGGTGCCGAACATAACGGTTTAAGAGCACAATTCCAAAATGGTCGCAGAAACTTCTATCTTGAATGTGCTGAACATAATCCCGAATTAAAAAAAATATTGAATAGAACTCAATCAGCTCCAGTAACCCAAAACACTCAACAACAACAACAACAACAACAACAACAAACCCAAAACGTTCAAAAACAAGTCCCACAACAATCTGCTTCACAACAAGAGATACAGGCTAGAAAGAAGGTCATTGAAGAAGCTAAACAAAAACAACAAGAAGCACAAACTAATGTCAAAACAGAGACCAATGCTAAGAGTATACCAGCTGGGTCTCCAGGTAGTAATACTAATAACAATACATCTGCTCAAGTAACAAATGTGAATGCTGCTGCTGCTTCAAATTCTTCAAATGCTTCATCTAAACAAAATATGTTTAAAACCTCTGAACCAAATATTCCAATAACGGAGAATTTAACTACCAAATCTCCTACCGCAGTTTCATATAGAGTCAACAGACCAACCATGTCTGGTGGTTCTGCCATGAATGCTACTGCCTTAAATACACCTGTAATGACTAAGATTCCACCATATGAAATAGATACAGAAAGAGTGATGTCGAAGAGAAAATTAAGGGAATTAGTCAAGACTGTAGGGATTGATGAAGGTGATGGTGAAACCGTTATTGATGGTGATGTTGAAGAGTTATTATTGGATTTAGCAGATGATTTCGTTACTAATGTCACCTCTTTTGCTTGTAGATTAGCCAAACACAGAAGATCTGATAATTTAAACGTTAAAGACATACAATTACATTTAGAAAGAAATTGGAACATCAGGATTCCTGGCTACTCTGCCGATGAGATTAGAAGTACTAGAAAATGGAATCCAAGTGCTACTTATAATCAAAAACTACAAGCTGTTAATGGTGAAAAGACTCACAAGGGTCAATCATCTAATGGTAAGATAACTAAAAAATAATTCTGTTTAATTGAATTATGACTATTAGATCGTTAATCGAAAACTTTGATATAATTTATATATAAAGTTTATATTCTTTTATATAATTATTCCTACCTGTATTACAATAATAATAATAAATAACTTTAGTTTAATGAGTGAAAAAAACAGTATTGCATTTATTTTATTATCTAGATCCACGAGACTCAATTGTAGCATTCATAGCATCTGCATCTTGTTGCACTTTAGATAACCATCTTTGGACCAATTTGCTATGCTCCTCATTCAAAGTGTTGAACTTGTCTTCTAAAACGTTATTTTCAATGGTCATACTAATTAGTTCATCATTTAATCTTTCATTATTCTTACTCATAACTTCGACAATTTCTTGTAACCGGTTAATATCCTTATCTTTGATCTTCAATTCTTCACGGTACTGACTTATAAGGGTGTTGAGTTTTTCATCCGATGGTGTTGATGTTTTATTGACATTGGATTCTAATGTGGTAACATCCTGAAACAGTTCTTTATAATGGGACTCAACTTCATTTCTGGCTTCAAGTCTCTCTAATAATGATATACTAGACATCAGTAGTCCTCCATCCACTGCTCTTGCCCTGTATTTCTAACAGTTATTTCTTCTGGGGTTCAATGAAAGTTATGATAATTGGTAATTTCTATTAATATTTAAGGCTAATTTTTCAATTGATTGATTTTAAATTTTGACTGAAAAGTCCTACTGACAGCTAAGGAACCAGTGAATCAACGGATAAACAAAGTCAATAATCTCAGAAATACTATAATTAGAGTTGAATTACAATGAGTAATTCACAAAATGAAGATGTCACTGAACTAAATCGTGGATGGTTTGGTTCCTTTTGGGGTGGGAACAATGAACAAAACTCACAGGAATCAGGAGGGAATCGAGATAACGAGATAGAAAATGATCCAAATTCCGAACATTGGTATCAAAGAGTATACCATTCAATGTTAAGATACCCTAACACGAGGCAACTTTCTTTTAAAATAGATGAATCAACTAGATATTCACAATTGGATTTAGAACAGATTAATTATTTAGAGACAGAAGCAATAGATATGATTAATAGTTATAATAATTCATGGTGTTGGTTCGAGGATCTCTCTGACATCAACGAGAATGGAAATACCACAAATTGGACTCAGAGATCAGGTGTGGTTAGTGTCTTTGGTACCGGATGTGGGAAATGTCCTTTACCCTTGGATAAATCACCCATTGAAGTATATCCAGGGTATCATGTATACGTTAAAAATTCGGTACTATTACCTGCATCCTCACCAAAAGGTTACTTACATCCATTACCATTAAGAACTAAAATTGCTAATACAGTTAAGGATCATTATAATTATCCAAACGAGAAACATCTATATTTAAAGAAACATGTTGTAAATCCCAAGGAGATTAAGAAAATGTCAAAGAACGATATAGTACATAAGAGACATCTAATAATTACTGTAGTTGGTTGGTTACCTGATAAATATGAAAAATTGTCGCTGGGGGAGCAAAGAACTGCTCAATATCTATCTAAGAAAGTGGCTCAGTCAATGAGAGAGTTGAATAATGCTGTAGATAATGAGATCGATAAAGAAGTTGATCATGAAATATTATCATTGTCCTTTGAATGCCCACTTCATACTCAAAATATGGACACTGTTATGGAACAATGTACATCACTATTAAAACATTGGGAAGATATATTTTATAATATCGATTCCATACATTTTGTAGGGGTATACCATAGTGTTCCTTTACTAATTGAATTATGCTATTATATTTTATCTCAGTATGAAAAATATGGTATAAATTTAAATACAGCTGCATTAGGGATGTTAACATTTGATTCTTGTTTAGAAGGTTATAGATTCTGGGATCATAGTGTTGATCGTTCCACATATAAAGAAGACGACGACAATAAGAACAATTCAGTTAATTCTGCTAACGATAATGAAAATCATAGTAATAACATAACCGTCAGCGAAAATAACAATAACAACAACAATAGTAACAATAACAACAGCAATAGTTATGGGAAGAATGGCGACACAAACGCCAACAATCCAGTAATTACTGATCAAGAATATTTAAAATTAGAACAAACTAAGGAAAAACAATTATACTATGGGTTAAATAATAATGAGATTGATTTATTATCTAAATTAAAAAATTACTATAACTTGGAATCTGACGAATCTAAACATGTCCAAAAGAGATTAGATTGGTTACTTTACCACTGTGACACATTTAGATTGAATTTGGTTTCCACTTTATATGATAATTTTATGACACTTACTCAAAAGTTGGCAATTGATTATAGTCATCCAAAGATAACAAGAAATATTTGGTGTGATGGTAGATTCTTAGATATTGACTTACAAAGACCTGAAAAGCAAAATATACCAAATTTTAATATTACGACACCAGATTTTGAATTTGAATTATCTATACCAAAAGAGAGGAAATTTGAGATTATATTATTAAATCATTTAATCCTAACTCAAAATTTGGGTCATGACGAATTTATCCCAATTATAAAATTAATTAGCCCATATTTTATCTCCAGATCATTTAATGACAATACACTTGCCACTACTATTAAGAAACAAAGAGCTAATCAATTGAAAGTCTGGCTTCAAGAAATGGATCAACATTGGAGTAATACTAGTGATACTTCAACAACAGAGGAGACAATCCTACCCCCTGGTGTATCAGATGTACATGATTTCTTGCGTTATATTAATTATGAAAACATTAAGAATCCAGATTTACTTCAAATTTATGGTCAAATTTATGATGATAATTCTGTTTACCGTAATTTCATCGAGATTTCCACCATGACAAGAAATCCAACCCATAAGAAACATCTAAAATTATTACATCGTATCTCTGATGGTCCCAATGATAATTGGAATGTGAATGATAGTATTCTTGACGCACAAAATCAATATGATTTAGTTTGGAAATTCCATGAATGGTTATGTAATTTTATTCATTTAAGAAATTTACCTATCCAAGACCCTATATCAAATCTACACGTATCTGTAAGATTAGAACCTCAAGCTGAGAAAGAATTACACCATTCCAAACCAGTAGCCAAACATTCTAATGTCAAATTTGAAAGAAACAGTGAAGAATCACAACGTCGCGTGACACAAATTTGGGAAAGTTATCAAACTTGGAACCCTCAGACTCGTGGATTAGAGAATTTGAAGAAGATCCTAAGTATTCTTGGCACATTTTTGAACGCCAAAAGGTTGATCCAAGAGGTTCAGGATTGATTTCATCCCAGTTGTGACACACTGTGTGATTTTAATCAACGACTACCCGGAAGATGGATCTAATAGTGTAAAAATGTTGAAAAATGTTAAAGAACAACTTTTAAATTTGAAATTTACAGAAATTAAGACACAAACACAAAGAAAGAACAACACATCAGAAGCTGGTTGGAAAAGTATAGAGATAAAGACCGTTTACTGAATTATTGTGTTAACTGATATAGCTTATTATCTATCGTTCCAAAAGAGAGATAAAGCCAAGTGTTTTATTTTCAACCACTCAACGAAACAGAGCAAGAAAAACAAGAAAAACCAATATTGATATTGTGTACGATCCCATAAGAACCGAATATAATAATAATATTAACAAGTATATATAGATATAAAATATTACCAAATCAAACAAAATATGGCTACTACATACACAAGTGAACAAGAGAAGGTTGCTCTAGAAATCCTTTCCAAAGATAAACATGCCTTTTATGAAATCTTAAAAGTGGAGAAGACTGCATCTGATAACGAAATTAAGAAAGCTTACAGAAAGTTAGCTATTAAACTGCATCCAGATAAAAATCCACATCCAAAGGCTAGTGAAGCATTTAAGATTATAAATAGAGCGTTTGAAGTGCTTAGTGATGATAGCAAGAGACAAGTATATGACAGAATAGGTAGAGACCCAGATGATAGAAGTATGCCTTCACAAGCAGATGGTGCTGCTGCTTCAGGGTTTGGTGGAGGTGTCCCACCTGAATTTTTCAGAAATAGATATCAAGCAAGTCCATTTGGTAATGCTGGTCCATTCGGTAATACTGGTGGTCCAGAAGATATTTTTGATTTCTTATTTAATATGAATAATGGTGGTGCTGGTGCTACTACCTTCACATTTGGTCCAAATGGGTTTAGAGCTTATTCAAATGGTAATCCAAGAACTCAGTTTCAAAGAAGAAATCGTCAACAGCAAGCCAGAAGAGCTCATGATGACGAAACAAGATATCAAGAGATTTTACGTGTATTACTACCATTATTGTTCTTCTTCTTATTACCAGTTTTAGAAAGATTATTCTTTGGTTAGATATAATAACTCAACTATACCCTTTCTACTATGCCACTATGATTTATATTCATTATCAAGTAATTAACATAATATTGCATTTTACTTTTGTCACAATCCATCTCCATATTTGTAAACAGTCTTTCTCATCTCAAAAACAAAACAAAAACTTAACAAAACGATGGAATATGCAGACATGTTGAATACTACTTTACATCGTTATTGTATTGATATTCTCTCATATATTTTTTGTTTCTTCCTTTCTTCAACATAAAATCATCAAAAAATAAACATTAATAATCCATAATTTTGTGTAGTTGTATCTAATTCTCAATTCAAATTATATACCGTACAATATTTTAATATATAATAATAAACCAAATATTCATTAAATTTAATCTTTTAATTATACCTTTCATTGTGTACTGTACAATTAGTTAAAAACTTTGTATATGACTTATGCAATTAATGAGGAACATTATAATTATATATATTAGATACTTTCAAATTATGCTTTCGTTTTTATTATTCAAGGTCCTTCATTCTTTCCCGAATAATTTCCATTACCTCTTCATCGGTTTCTTCATTAGATTTAAACCTTAATTTCTTACCAATCTTACTTGTAAGATTATCAGAATTATTTGAATGGTCAAGATCGCTAGTTTTATTCTCTTTCAAATTAAACATAATGCTCACTTCATCCTCATCAATCAAATCCTCCTTTTTAACCACTTTTCCACTTGGAAGTGTTTCATAAACATTAGGATCATATGTGCTTGAAGCATCTTCATTACCATTACCACCGGGTATGATTTTTCCGACCATGTTACTCCAAGTGCTATCTGTATGAGTCGATGAACCAAAAGTAGAGACATTTGGTAAATCTATGGATAAATCTCTAACATCACTAATCACTGAATTAGCACTACTATGATTCTTTGAAGATTTCTTAGAATTGAAAATTTGACTCTTATATCTTTGAAGAGAATTTGGATCATGGTCCCATGTCCAACCCTGCTTCATTTCATTATATGCACCTAATTCTAATTTCTTTCTTATGCTACTCTTCTTCTCTAATTCAGCAAATATATCAGAGTCTGAAGGCCATAATGCTGTCTTTGAAGTTTGATAAATAATATTAATTGTAATCGGTAACACTGTAAGTGAAAGGCATGTACACCAAAATGTGATATCTCTACCAAAATGATAATAAAACCCATATGTAACATCATATATCCCATCTGTCCTATTCAATATTGGTAAAGCACAACACCAAACCAACCAACCACCAGCTGATAATACAACCGACGCAAATGCTATCCAATTTTTATTATGCATTTCTAGAAATTGAGCCTTGACATTAATCAATACGACAATAGCAGTAAAATTAACTACACCTAATGGATACATTGTGGAATCAGATAAAGAAGTCTCACCCCACATAACCACATTCAAAAATGTGATAATCACTGAGTTGCACGCACCTTCAATCATCCATTCAAGGAAAATCCATAAACCAAAACCTTCACCCAATCTACTATAAGAATATAACTCTGGGACTGTTAATAATGTTATTGGTTTCAAATCCTTCTCGAAAATACCAATACAAAGCACAGGTAGTGAAGTGAACAATGTGTTAAACATGGACAATGACCAAGGTTCGTATAAAGAGGAACCAGAAAATAAAGTAAAACGTTGGAAAATAACTTGTGTCATGTAAAAAGTTAATTCTTTGTAAAATGTACAAAGAACAAATTTCGCAGTTCTGATATAATTATATCTACCATGGACCAACAGTAGTTTCAACAGGAATCTAAATTGGGCAATCGAATAATCTGACGAACGGGAGGCTTGCAAACCTTCTTTACCAGCAATACCAACCCCAATATCAGCAGCTTGGATCATTGCAATATCATTTGCACCGTCACCTATAGCTAGTGTAACTTCGTTTTTATTAGCGTTTCTGATATTACTTACCATAATTGCCTTTTGTGAAGGTGAAGCACGACAGCAGATCACTGAATCTGTCTTTGTACATAATTCAACGAACACAGACATCAAGGTAGGATTACTTTCAAATGAACCCAACGTAGCACCATCAATTACAATGACACAATGCGCCATATTACCAGTACTAATTTCCTGACTGATAGCATTCATCTTAGAAACAATGTTTGCATCGTCAGTGGTTAAAATAACAACGGTGGAATAATCGTAAATTAACTTACAAGAATAACCAATATTAATAGCTGTTTCACGTTTATCACCTGTCAACATCCACATCTTGATACCAGCTCTTTTAATTTTTTCAATGGCTTCTGTAACACCGTCTTGCAATTTATCTTCAATTGCAGTAGCACCCAAAATAATCAAATTATTTTCAATTTCTTCCCCTACTTCATCCGTCTTTTCTTTACGATGGACCAAAGAGGTTTTAGCTTTATGATATCTCTTGTTCCAATTTTCATAGGCATCAAGATCAATCCATTTATAACCGAATAATAAAGTTCTCAAACCTTCTGTAGAAAAATCATCAATTGCTTGAACCGTTCTTTCTATCACATATTCTTCATTAGCTAAGAGACTTTCATCTCCAATATAGTTGAGAATATCTTCATCTTCATAACCAACTTTTTCATAAATTTCATCAGCTTGGCAATTATTACTTCTAGCATCTTTCCTAGACATAGTATTGCTGGGGCGATATTTCTCAATTTGTTGCTTATGTAAAGATTTCCTACTTCTCATTATAACGTCGTCCACTTCTTTACCGTTTCTTTTCACATCGTCTAAAATATCATCAATGGAATCAATTTGAACCTCTGAATCACCTCTTCCAGTTCGCTGTGAAATACTCTTTCTCATTGCCTGTAAGGACAAACTTGCTCTAGCATCATTCGGAGCTGAGCCACGTAAAGAATTTCTTCCAACAGCATCGTCATAAGTCATTCTTTCTAACGACTTTCTTTGTTGAACAATCAATTCAGCTTCTTCCTCTTTACGATCAGCCACTGTGTTGTTGATTTCATCCATTTTTTGGAAAGCAATGTCGCTATTGTGTAGTCTTTCTAATATAACATTATCCGCACCTTTACAAATTAGAAGAAGTTTATCTGGCTCATCAGGCATCTTAACTACAACGGACATCCTCTTTCTTTGAGAATTGAAGTCTATGGTATCTAAAATTTCATATTGTTCAAGATTTGGTTCTTCATCAAACCCATCAGGATATGTTTTAATCGTTAACGTCTGGGCATTCTTATTGATAACTACACAACCTAAATCTCTTGCAGCTGTGATTAACGCTAATTCATCAGGAGATGAAGATTGATATTCTATGGCATCAACCTCATCTTCGTGACCAGCAATTCTTTTAGGTAGACATGCATGACAAAGGGCCATCGATAATATAAAGAATTTGGCCTTCTTTGAGAATAACTTTTCGGGAAATTTTTGAATAAATCTAACTAGATCATAAGATGACTTAATATTTTCAGGAGAGCTACTTTCCTGAGAGGAGACAGTATACTCTGAGAAACGATTGTGAGTTGGATGTTGATTCTGATGCATATACAAAGAACTCATACTAGGTCTACCAGCATAGAAAGCTGCAGAATTACCTTTATAATCGATTGAAGGTCTTGGTTCATTTATATTTGGCATCGATGCTCTTGGTTTGGGTATATCAAGATGTTCATTTAAAATACTAGGAGCGTTAAGAGATATTGTATCAACATCATTTTTAGTGTTTCTTGTTTCAAGTGACTCTTTGGAATTCGTAGATGCATCTTTCATATCATGAAGCCATGAAGAACCCAGCAGTGAGAATTTACGGAATATCATTTTATTATCAGTCAAAGTACCTGTCTTATCACTAAAAATATATGACACTTGTCCCAATTCTTCTAGAATGGTTGCAGTTCTTGATTCACAGGGTGTGTCAGTCTCTTCATGGTACATATCAATATCCCACTCCAGTAATTTACTTTGACCTACTTTGATAATCTCCATAGTAACATATAAAGACAATGGAATCATTGTGTTGAACATAATAATAAAAGACATTATAGTAGGCGCAACACCAGCATCTTGTTCAAATAAATACCATGCTTTATTACTATTAACACTGCTCCTCTTAGCTATGACGTTACCTAAGAAGGAAAAGAATGAAACACATGCAACTACAAACACCATAAAGGCGATAATGATATTAATACTCTTTTGAAGCTTTGGAGCTTTGGTTCTTGGATTTCTAATTGCATTCATTCTGATTTTTGTCTCTTCACCAGTGAAGACGACTATACCAACCATTCTTGGAGTATTTCTTATGATACTTCCTCTATATATAACGTTGTCAGATCCAATGGGAAATTTTTTGAAAGTGTTGTTTTTAGTATCTTGTAATTCTAAATTACCTTCAAAATTGTATAAATCATCGTTTGGGTCTTCCACGGTAACATTTGCATTTATATTTGCCAACCCAGAAGCTGAACAGGTAAGTTTATTTAATTCCGGATGAGGTTGTCTGTTTTTTAAGTTAGTTTCACCATCTAATGCCATAGTTTCAACAAATACTTCATTATTTTCTCCGTCAGAGGTCAAAAGAAGTATATCAGCTGGTACCCAGTCATCTTGACGTAATGTAACAAAATCACCAACTTTTAAATCCTTCCATTCGGTATCTACCATATGAACGTTATGATTCGAGGCCAATAATTTAAGATTTGTAAAATGCGTTTTTGCTATCACTTTATCTGTTGAAGAGGATTCAAAATTAAACTGATCATCAGTGGGCAGCTCCTCTAGATATGTTTGCTGGTTTTCAAATTTTACAGTTAAATCTGAATCTTTTATTAAAATCTTAGTCTTTCTCCCATTTTCGTCGTTATCAAGGTGATGTCTTCTAAAGTCATCCCATGCTTCCCTAGTCATGGAGATACCCATAAACACCAATAATGGGATAATAGTTGTATAGGTACCCGTTGTAGACCAACCTGGAATCATCTGCAGAATTGCAATAACGAAGAAATAAATATTTGCAACTTTAGAGAATTGTGCAATTAATTGCTTAGGAAAGAATGAATAAATTGTATATCTTGATGATGTAATACTATTTCTACAATATGGCTTATCTGTTCTTTCATCAATTAATAAATCATTTTTACCGTTTGTGTATTTCCCATATTCTGCTAGGGAGTGATCTAATGTTACAGGGATATGTCTTCCATCTTTAGAATGTAATGTTCTATGTCTATCTAAAAACAAATCAAGAGCTCTAACAAAAAAGTTAGGTCGCGTCGTTTGATTCTCTTCAGTGTCTTCATCATCATCCAAATCAACCAATCCATCTTCATCCTCGAATGGTTCTTCAATGATATCAAACATACTTGGACCATAATTCTCTCGAGAATTGTCATTATTTGTGGGGTTATCATTATTTTCAATCTGATCAAATTCATTCATTTCGATCTCATAATTGTTGTTGGTAGTCGATTCTGCAGAAGTATTTATGGATGTCATTTTATCAAATAGATGCTTATTGAACATTTGTGTCCTTAGGGATGTAGCTCTTTTCCTGTTCCCGCCATTTTCAGTTTCGAACATTTTATCTTGCTATTTAGCATCAAATTTGGTTCTCTCTCTCCTAGGAAATTAGTTTTTTAAAAACACTGAATTATAATACTTTTTATAACTTATCTATTTGAATATTTTATAGTAAACTTTATGTTTCCAATATCGTGTTTTCAAAGCCTTCAATAATATATTCATTCAATCACTAACCCGTTTATTTACTATTTTTCTTATGAGCCTTCAATTTTTTTATAATTTTTCAAATTTACAGCCTTTAAAATTTAAATACGATAAAATTTGCCCGAATTGGAATATATTGAGAAAGATTAAAAGGTTGCATGAATAAATAAATAAATAAATAAATAAATAATTTTATTGTTTTTGAATGGTTTACATACCCGATACATTTATATCTATACATACTTTTGAATTTGCCTCAGTTTAATTATCCATCAACTCTCTCATTTCGTAGATGATTGGAATCGTATCTTCTGTCGAGAGTGGTCCGGAGATGTTTCTGACATTTTGTTTTGCATTATGATAATGACTTGAATGATATGCACGTTTTGGAAGGGATGATTGACCTTGTCTCTTTAACAGTTCAAAAGATTTTTGTGCCCTTAATTGGTTCTTGCCAATTTTGTTTTCTGAAGCAAAATTTATGATCTTTTCATTTAATCTTGAGCTTAATTCTTCATCACTCAGTTTATGCAAACTTTCATAATGATATGATTTTCTATTACAAGGGTGAGTTTGTTGAAATGCTGTTGTCGCTGTGATATTACCATAAACATTTGGGGATGCTAACTGAGGACTAGTTGAAGGAGGAATGCAGGTATCATCATCGTCATCTTCATCATTATAAGTAGTGAAATCATGTTGATCCACAAACAATCCTTCACATACATCTTCTGTATCACTCAATACCATGGTACTGTCTATTCTGGTAAATTCAACTTTCTCGTTCAAATTTATTGCCTGTGGAATGTTTTTATCAAAGGAAGATGGAACATCTTGGCTATGTCTTACAATATCCAAAGAAAACCCACGATTGCTTCTATGCGATGAATTTGAAGCAATTCTATGATTTGATTGATCCAGAATATGGTATTCATGATCTGATTTATACAAATCATTATCGTTCTCATTGGTATCATCAAAGTGTGTAACATGTAGTATTTTATTTATTTTATTTTGGATTAAAGCTTTCTCTCTCTGGCCAGTAATTGAAGATAATTTAGTTTCAATCTCATTCAGTAATCTTATTACCTGATATTGGGTGCTGTTGGTATACTCATGAGAATTAAGAGTGGAAATATCATCATGAACACTTGTTTGCTTCAGGAAATCTTTATAATTAATTAATATTTTAGTACATGATTTCATATAGTTTGATAAATCAGATAACGTGTTGGTGATCAACTTGCAATTTGTCAATACATTGTCATTGGATGTACAGCTTGATCTCTCTACAAATTTCAAATTAAAAATGTTATCAAATTCATAATGAAATTTCTTCTCATTTTCAAACTTTCTTGTTTGGAACGATATGGATAATAAACAGCAAAGTAGAAACTTTTGAATTACATTTACACGATCTGCTTTATCATTTAAATGTTTTATTTCAGAATTTAAGAAGTATTTTAAATCTGTTGATTTTATTCCATAAATGCCAGTATATTTGGACAAACACTCTTTATCAGTTAATGGTAAGATCTTTTCTAATTTATATCTTAATACAAAGAATAAGCCATCTAAATTTGATTTAATCAGATTTTTCACTAGATGCGAGGTTTCATTATCATGACAATGTTCTTTTAAAGAAGAAGATTCTTCAAAAATATGACTATTACGAAGTGTTTTATAATTTAATAAAAATTTATGGACAATCACATCACAATCTTCTAATATTTTCAAAAATTCTTTTAAACTTAACATCATCTTATACTTGGCCGTGTCATGAACCTGCTGTTTGGTCTTATGAATTAAGTAGAATGCATTTAATAATAAAAGTGAACATTTTTGTTTACTTGTACCAGTTAATCGGCATTTTTTTAATGAAACTAACATTTGATAACATCTCAATATTAACCTGTCAAAGTGAATATTAAATATATTTTGCCAGTTTTCACCAAGTAAATGATCTAATACCCATTTATCTTTATCGCTTGTAGAACTTTTAAGATCCAAGATAGATCTCTTGACTTGTAATTTTTGAATATATGGAGTATAATCATTTAGTATATGAGAGCTAACAATTGAGTATCTAAATTCATCATTAAATTGGGCATATTTTTTGTTTCTTAGATCATTTTTAACCTGATCTATTTGTTGAGTAATGTCGACATTTTCATTAAATAACATACCAGTATCATTCAAATGATTTGGTTTGAAATCAAACAATTCTTCATCCACCACAGTGGGAGAGTAATCATTAAAGCCAGGTGCACCACAATATGGGGTAGATAGTCTTTTCAATGATGGGTTGAAAGTGGCTGACTTTAAAGAACCTTCCATGATTGGAGTCTCCATTGCTTGATCCAAAGTTGATTTTTCACCTCGTGGAAGAAAGATTTGCAAACCAGGTAAATCTAATAATCGTGATACCATTTGTAAATGTTCTATTACTTGTTATGATTGTTCCAATTGACCCAATGTGGCTGCAATGGTGTTGTTTAAACCTCTCTTTTTACTGAATTAAGTGTTGTTGACAGATCGATGCAATTGTTATTGTTTTTTTCTATTTGTTTACATTTATTGAAAAACTACCGAATTTTTTGATCTGAGATCTTTTAAAGAAATAGTGTTGTGACAACACTGTAAAGAGAGTTCAAATGAACAGGATAGAGAGACACGAAGATATCGAGTAATATAGATTACATATATATATATTCTTTTTAAATGGTAGGTATATATTATATATATAGGGGATTTTTAGGTTTAGTAGAATTGGCTTTAAATTAGGGGTATATTAATGCATTTTATTTTTATTATTATTATAGATTATTAAAACGGAATGGTTTGTAAGATTTTTATCAGATGGCATATCATTAATCAACAAACTCATCTTCATCAAATTCATCGTCATCAAACTCGTCTTCATATCCATAATCTTCATCACCACTTTCATTCTTTTCATTCTTTGATGGACCCTTTTCGTGGATTGAATGTACGTCATCTAGAACGTTAACTTTAGATATACTCGATGTTGGTAACGGTGGCTTGGAAATAGATAGTCTTCTCATATCGTTATCAATGTTTGTTGTATCAATGGATGAAAGTATAGGCGAGTTTAGTGGAGAACCCAGAGTTAAATACATTTGTTTCCCCACATCATCTTTATTTGATTTATCTGGTGTAGTTAAATGATTCAATGTCTCTTGTGATACAAGAGATTTAGAAGGACTAGATTGTGAAGATTTACCCTTTGATGATTTTTGTGGACTACTCATCATTTTGTTATCGGATTTAGGTGATGAACTACTTATTAAATCATATTTTTTGTTAAAATTATTATCATCGCTAACATCTGAGAGATCATCGATATTTATAAGTGGTTCTCTCCAAAAATTAGCATCTGTAAATTTCTCACCTTGGTTACTAATGTACAACGATTTAGCCTCATATGTACTACTTGGATCAATATTATCAATGGATATGTTGACTGGCGAACCTGGACTTGAAGTTACACTTCTTATATCGTCATTTGTTGGGATCACAGGTGGAAAGAAATGATCAACTAATTCATTAATATGTAAATAGGAACTTCTGTAACCAGCTAATTCTAATAATTCCATATGGACTTCACCTTCCGTATTAATAGTGAAAATACGCGAACTTGGAATGCCCACAGTTCTGTAAGATAATGCATCTGTAATTCTATTACCAAACCCAGCAAAAAATGGTGTAGGTTTCTCATCTATATCTTCTATTTCATCCTCTGCATTTTTATTAAAATACAATGATCTAATATCATTTAAACATGCAATCTTAAACACTTCAGGCTTCTTTAAAATGACTTCTCTTCTTAAAGCAGCCATGGTTCTATCTGGTGACAAAATAACCGGCCCTACAGGCAACCTATTACCTTCCTGATTGATTGATCTCAAATAACTCCTCGTAGAGTCAGATTGACCTGCACTTCTAGCAGTCAAATACAGGATGTTATATCCATTTCTTGAAATTTCACTAAATAATTTAGCCACACCTGCATGGGTCCAATCTTTACCAATCATTGCCAAGACATGCCCTAAAGCATCTGATTTTGTAATCGTACCGTCAATATCACTAATCACAATAGGAACATCCCATCTCCAAACAAACAATTTTGATGTAACAATGGCTTTCCCTTGATCAATAGAGTAAGACAAATCGTTTTCACCATAATTTAGATTCAAACATCTTAATTGATCACTAGTTAATCTTAAAGTTTTAATATAATTTAAATGTGGTTCTTGTTCTTCAATCTTTTCATCAATATCTGGTAAATCAGTATTCAGTTTTTCTTTTTTTGGATTTTCTGTAGAGGAAACAGAACTGGCTTCATCAGATAAGATAGAATCATTATAATCTGATGTTGGTTGATCTTGATCCCCCACTAATGCAGGTTGACTCATCGAAATAATATTTGATGATGGTGAAATTATCCCATCAGCTTGAGCTTCAGATAATCCCGAACTGGTGATGTGTTCATATGGGTTTACAATTCTAATACTACCATTATTATCTTCTTTGATAAATTTATTAATATCTGTTTCATTCCCCAATTCTTCTTTTAACAACTGTTTCAATTGTAAATCTGTATCATGCATAGTAGCTTTATTTGGCATATAACCTTCCATATCAAGTAAGATATCACCATTGTTATCAACTTTACTTGGAATATGAATCTGAGTCAATTTTCTATTTAAATTTGTTTGGAAAGTTTTATTCTTGGTTGGAGTCTTATGATCTTCATCTTGTTCTTCATCACTTTCATCCTTACTTGGTCCTAAGCTTAAGCCTTCTTCCGGTTCAACACCATGTATTGGTATCATTTCAGGACTATTTGGTGCACTTGACACTGGAGACCCGATTAAATCCGAGGGAATACTACCAATATCAGAATATGTTTCAAAGACAAAATAAGCTTCACCACTGTCAGACAGCTTCATAGGAATATTCGTTGACTTACCATTTACTAACACCTCTACTCTTTTCTGTGAGGGTTTTAGGATTTGAAACTTACCAAATCTCACATGAAAGGGAGAACATGCTAATGACCCATCTGGTTGTTCCACAACAATAACATCAATGGCACCAGACAAGGTGGCAGGATTGATCGAAGACCAAGTCTTCGATACCGACCCAATGGCTCTTCCAACGTACTGCATGTGTAATGTATACGCTCAATGTTTATATAAGGAAGGGGATAAGTTAGTGCCACTTTTGTAATATTTTTTGCTTTCTGTCTTAACTTGTTCTTTCTCGAGTTTTAATGAGCTTGTCTTTCTAACTACAAAAACCTCAAACTTAAGTTAAATAACTGGATCAAAAGTGTAGTTATAATATTTGTTATCGTTTATACTTGTCCTGTATCAGCCTTCTTTATTTTTAAATCGCGAAACCCAACATGTTAAGTCTAAAATACACGTTTAAATCTTTAAATTTCAGTTGAGAAAATTGGTGATGAGTTGAAATTTGAAAGTATGTCAAATTTAATATGGTATTAATAAACCATTTATTTAGTATAAATAAAGTACATATCTATAGATTTGGAATAGTTGGGTATTCCATTGGAAGTGATTGGAATGTAGTCTTAATGCTTTCTTATTTAGCTACGTTTTGTTGGCATTATTGTCTTTTTCTATTTTTTATTTTTTATTTTGTGTTTTGTTTCTTATCTTATTTGTAGGGTCTATTTGAAGTGGTTATGCTGTTGTGGTTTGGTTTGGTTCAACAGTTTTAATGTCATTTGATACAAAAGTAACATGATACTGGACTGAACACTGGTCCATACAAAACGTGGACCCACCCCATTGAACAGGTTCCATAACCCTTCTCTTTGGTAAATTAATTGTAAATTTTTACCGATTGCATTGGATAACACCAAGGGACGTGTAGCTCCCGTGGTCTCCTTCGATGATGGTTGTTGTGTCTGAAGTCTTGTCTTGATAACATCTAGAGGTGTGGTAATAATACCAGCCAACCCACCGGCACATGCACCAGTCAATATTTCATTTGTAATGGAAAGTTCATGTTTATGCATAAGTTTCCCCTCCCCAACAAATGCCCATTGACGGAATTTCTCATAAAATGCAAATTGCAAAGCACTAAATGGTAGGTCTCTTACTAAAGTGGCTTTATAACCAAAATATAATGCACTTGAACCTTCTTCTTTGATTATTGTTCTCACAGCGTCTCTTAAATTTCGGTAATTATAACCGGAATAGAAATGTCCATTATTATATCGTCCTTGCAACTGAAGACGACTCTTTAACACTTCTGAAGGCACATATACAATACTTGATACAAAATCCCCAATAAACCCAGCTGTTAAATGAGAGAAAGAATCATTTAACTGCCAATCATTAATAAGTAATCGTTTTGTATATTCATATGATGCGAAAAAGATGGCTGCACTAGGTAATGAACCTAACATTGCAGCTGTATACCCACCATAGAGACCTCTAAGTACACCTTCCTCGAGGTGAATGGTTCTATAGGCATGCCACATGTTTTTATATTTAGAAACCAGGGGGGCGCCTTGTTGCCTTGTTTTTACTGTATCTAAACTATGCATAACAGAATCACCAATAACTCCACCAAATGCCCCTGCCACTGAACAGTGCCAAAGAGGGCTTTGTTCTCCTCTATCCATTAATGATTCATCACTACAATCATCTCTGGGCGGTATTGGGGTACTACCACCAAACGCTCTAGATAATATTGATTCTGTGTTTTTATCTCCATCATGCGTAAATGGTATTGATGATATAAAGTTCCACATCGAATTAATAAATGCTTGCTTTACTTTTTATTTTATATATTTTTACAGTGGTTGTTTATTCTTATTTGGTATATGCGAATGTTATCATACACCCATAAAAAATATAATGGTGGACTTTTAATAATACTAACAATAATAATACAAAAAATACCTTTTCTCGAAGGTAATAATATTTTTATAGCTTATTCTTCAAACTTGGACTGAAATATCTCGAATAATTATGTATAAAATTGATTATAATATTGATCTACCCCTTAGTATCGGAGCTGTCCTTTAATATTGGTTTTGTAGTCCAAAATACACAATAATTAGAATTAAAATGAAGAAAATCACCAATATAACAGTTTCTCAAGCAAAATCTATCAATATGAGTATATACAGGGAATGGATTGACGTTATTTTGTCTCTTTCTTGGTGTCTTGGTCGTTGTTTGTTTGAAACTGTTAGCAATTGTAACAAGTTTATTTTAGCGATGTCTGAAATTTTAACTTTTTTTATTGGGTGTCAATCCCAAGAAGGTCTATAGTGCAAGCCACTAAATATCGACAAGAGTATTAGAAGTCAAGCGTGAACAAACTATCATTAGTAGAACTATTGGTAGAGATGTCTGAACAGGGTAGAATTAAAGCATTGGATGTCAATGTGGTGAATAAGATTGCGGCTGGGGAAATCATTATATCTCCAGTAAACGCGTTAAAAGAAATGTTAGAAAACTCCATAGATGCTGGTGCCACCATGATTGATGTGTTGGTCAAAGAGGGTGGAATTAAAGTGTTACAAATTAGTGACAACGGGTCTGGTATTAATAAAGATGATCTTCCAATCCTTTGTGAAAGGTTTACCACGTCAAAGTTGACTAATTTTGAAGATTTAGAATCTATAGCCACTTATGGGTTTCGTGGGGAAGCCTTGGCCAGTATTTCTCATATTGCTAGAGTCACTGTGACTACAAAGACTAAAGAAGATAAATGTGCATGGAAAGTTTCATTTGCTGAAGGTAAAATGACTTCTGATCCTAAACCAGTCGCTGGGAAGGAGGGGACTACCATCTTGGTCGAGGATTTGTTTTATAACATCACCTCGAGATTAAGAGCCCTACGTTCCCCCAACGATGAGTATAATAAAATTTTGGATGTATTGGGTAAATATTCTATCCATTCTAAAGGTATTGGTTTTACGTGCAAGAAATTCGGTACTTCTAATCTTTCTCTGACGGTTAAGCCAAATTTCACAATTCAGGATAGAATCAGGAGTATATATGGCAATTCGGTTGTTACAAATTTAATTCCATTTGAAGTAAAGGGTGATTTACAAGAATTGAATATCGATAAAGTAGAAGGTCAAATCACCGATTTAAATTTCTTATCCAAGAAATCTACTCCACCAATATTCTTTATTAATAATAGATTGGTTACATGTGAACCTTTAAGAAGGTCTTTACAACAAGTGTATCAATTATATCTTCCTAAGGGGAATAAGCCGTTTATTTATCTAGATATCTTAATTAAACCAGATACTGTCGATGTTAATGTTCATCCAACAAAGAGAGAGGTGAGATTCTTAAATCAAGATGAAATAATTGATAAGATTAGTTTGGATTTACAACAAACATTAATGAATCTAGATACATCCAGAACATATAAAGCCTCGAGTCTTTTAACTGGTTCACAACCTATTAGTCATTATTCATCAACGAAAAAAGATAGAGGTTTTACTCAACCAAATGAATCATTTATGTCATTCTCTACTCAGAATATGAACTCCAATAAAAGCCCTTTTAATGCCAATAAGATAAAGAAATATGATCATAATCTGATAAGAACTGATTCTACTCAATCGAAAATTACTACATTCCTTAAATCCAGTCAATATGTCAATGGAAAATCTCCAATAAGTAACAGAACAACAAATAAAGAGACAGAATTAACAGATTCATCATTAAATAATACTAAATTTACTGAGGGGAACAATAAACTAACTTTTAGTGGATCTACAACAAAAATCTCAGTTACAGGTGATAAAGAACAAAATAATGGTATTATTAAAGAAACTGAAGGTCAAGAAGATGAAGAAGATGATATAGATGTGACAAAGGTTGGAAATAGCAGTAAGTTGAACTCTTCCTTTATCGTTGATAAATCGAATGATCAGAAAGTTAGGTATGTGATATTACCTAAACAAAGAGCGGATATTAATTTAACAAGTATCAAACAATTGCGTGAAGCTGTCGATGACTCAACACACCGAGAATTAACTACCGTATTTGCAAATCTTACATATGTCGGTGTTATTGACGAAGAGAGAAGACTTGTTGCAATTCAACACGATTTAAAGTTATTTTTAGTTGATTATGGTTCTATCTCATTTGAATTATTCTATCAAATTGGGTTAACCGATTTTTCAAATTTTGGTAGAATCAATTTGAATTCAAGTAGCTCCAATGATTTAATTATAATGAATATTTTGAATGCTTTGGATGATGTACAGTTAAATATAAAGGAAGAGATTGTGCTTAAAATTTGGGAAATGAGAGAAATGCTGGAAGAATATTTTTCAATATCCATCACCTGTGATGAAGCTGATTATTTAGCCGATAAGATAAGAATCAACTCTGTACCATTACTCTTAAAGGGTTACAGTCCCCCTTTGAGTAAAATGCCATATTTTCTATACAGATTAGGCGCCAAAGTGAACTGGGAAGATGAAAAACAATGCTTTGATGATATTTTACACCAAATTGCTCTATTTTACATTCCTGAAATAATACCTAAGAATGTGATAAAGGATAGTACAAACAAAGAGATACCTCAAGATGATCCGGAAATCATTAAAAAGAAGGAAGATATGGCATCCATGCTGGAACATGTTTTATTTCCATGTATAAAAAGAAGATTATTGGCTCCTAGAAAGCTATTAAAAGATGTTGTAGAAATTGCTAATTTACCAGGCTTATATAAAGTTTTTGAAAGATGCTAGAGTCTTTGATTCTCGCACATTTACATACCCTAATCTATTTATTTATTCATTAATCCAATATTCTATTATAGACTTGTTTTTTCAAATATGATTGGATATTATTGCTTTTTGTGTTAATTTTGGAATTTTACCCTCTGTACTACAAACACTTATAGGCTCCAGATATCAGTCAGAACATGAAATAAAAAAAAAAATCTATCTAATTATATATTATTACATTATTTCAGCATATATTCGTGAGCAGCATCAATTTATAATATCAAAAATGTTATGTTCTTGTTGGAAAGCTGTTATAATGGTGTTGAATTCATCATTTTCTTCAAACGCTATTTCCTCATCAATTGGCATATTGTCATCGTCCATTCCACCAGAAGTAATATCTTCACCAAAATCGTTCATACCTTTGATCAAAACTGGCATTTTATAACTATACCTACTAAAAAACATAATGTCATTTTGAATAATTTTGAAGATGGGATGGATGACACCTCTCTTTGATTCGACAACTTGAATTCTATCCCATAAAACATGCAAACTTTCTAATCTTGTAATAATTAAACCCAATTTATTTACACTATCACCGAGAATAACTGGAAGTACAGTAATCAATTCTTTCAAATCCTCAATTAGTTGGGCTATATCAGTTCTTGGCTCAAAAATTTGGTAGAAGGTTAAGAAACCTATCATCCTGGAGATGACATTAAGAATGTAAGGGAACTTGTTAAAATTTAAGTGCTCATTGTTAATATTGTCTACGAATAATTGTATTATTATTTTAGTATAATATATCAACATTTCTAATGAGTTTGTTGTTTGATAATAAATCAAACACATTTTTTCAATCTTCCACTTCACAGAATTGACTAATAATTTCAAAATAAACTCTTCAAAGGCAGAATTGACAGTATTTTTTTTGTTCTTCTTCTTATCCTTCTTCTTATCCTTAGTCAATCCATTCAAAATTTCAAGCTCTCTCTTAGCTGCATCAATAGTTTTCAAAAGAGGTCTTTGGGTAGAATCTGAAGTTTTCTCAAGGTCTCTATCAATGGAAATAATCTTCCAACATATCAATTCAAATGAATCATTATTTTGATAAACATTGGCCCCATAAGAAGCATACACCGAAGCAAATTGAAACAACGACGGTATTTCTGTATGACATTCTATACATTTAGTTGGAGAACTTTGTAAATAATCAATAAGACATAACTTATACCATATTTTACTGAAAATTTGTTTAGATAATCCTACGGCAGTATCATCTGTAGTATATAACTTAAAATTTGTCAGATTAAACATTTTAGCAGTTTGTATACTTTGTATTATTAGATTATTTGTTAATGACGGAGTTTCATAAGAAAAAGTAGTATTGTATAATATTAAGAATATTTGTATTAATTTAATGTTAGGATACATCAAATAATTTGTTCTAAGTAACGTTGTTAAACAACATTTTAGAAAACCTTGATATGCAGTCATTTGTAATGTTTCAGACCAGACATTTTGTCTTTCAATATTTAACCAGCCACAAATTAGTTCCGGTTTTATAATATCATTCAATTGTTCTGCAGGTGCATAGTATATGGTTAAAGTAAAAATTGCCCATAGTAAAGTGTCCCAGTAATAATCTTCTGGGGTACATGAGCCTTCTCCATCGCTTTCATGGTCGTATCTTCTTACCCAATATTGTTCCAATCGAATAAATAAATCATTAATATCACCAATCGAAGAAAAGTATAAAGGACCTAAATTTTCAATAGAATAATTTAATAGATCAAAACTAGCCTTTTCTCTTAAATAATTCATCCAAAATTCTGCAGCATTTAAATCTTGCTCTAAATTAATCTTTTCATGTTGTAAAGAAACATTTTTTGTCTTCAATAAACCTATGTTAATAACCCAATGTTCGTAACTTTGCCATAGTGGTAATATATTGGACACATCATCTCTGTCCTTAATAATTGCTCCCTGAGATAGTAATTCAGAACTGGATTCAATACATTCTTTTTCTTGACCTCTCTTAATACAGGCCCCACATGGAATAAATCTATCACACTTAACCTTCCGTATGGTACAGTTATGACATGCTTGCTTTCTTCTTTCCATTTAAGCTGCGTTTGAGATGTTAATGTTATTGAGTTTGTAATATTTCTATCTATTTTCGTTTCTTTGTTTACATTACATTCGAATCACCTAACGGTTTAATATTTAAATTTTGTACAATTCAAAATTAAAAACGCATGAACTTATGAATGGCAAACAATAATAGAAAAGTTCAAGATGGGGAAAACAGGTAAGTAACCAACCAAAAGATTAGTTACGCATGCCATTAAGAAACTATGGAGTACAAATTATATATTTAAACACTTCAAACGAGAGTATTTCACAGATCTTCCTCTAACAGAGGGTATACAATGAACTATTCACCCATTTCTCTAACATCATCATTTAAAGGTTAAATAGGTGTCTGTTTCTAGAATAAAATAACAAAAAGTGAACAACATCTCAATTACTGTTAAAGAAAAAAAGAAAATTTGATAACGATATACAACGAATTTGTTTACTTCATAAATATTTCATTATACTACCTTATTGAATTGGAATATGGACAGTTTTTGTCTGTAAAAAAGACTCTACACCAGCTTTCCCTAGTTCACGACCAATTCCACTCATCTTATACCCACCGAACGGAACTGAGATTTCGGGCTCGTTAGAACTGTTAACCCATATCGTTCCAGCTTTAATGCAACCTAAAAACTTGTTTGCAGTATTTAAATTTTGTGTGAATACCATTGCCGCTAATCCATAATCACTATCATTTGCAAGTTTTACAGCCTCTTCAAAACTACTAAATGAACAAATACAAGTGACGGGACCAAATATTTCCTTTTGCATTAAATCGGTTTTCTGCCCAACGTTTCTCAAGATTGTTGGTGGAATAAAGTAGCCCCCAAGCCCTTTGATGCTATGGTCATCAATTAAACTTTCTTTCTTAATCCCATCCTTCTCTGCCATTTTAAGAAAATTATTAACTTTTTCATACTGCTTTTCAGATATAACGGGTCCCATAGTACAATCTTTAGCAAACAAATCAAAATTAGAACCAAAGTTCCAATTATTCGTACAGCATTGTTTAAAACTCTTTAAGAAACTAACATAAATAGTTTCATGAACATAAACTCTGGAATTTGCCGTGCAATTTTGACCTGAATTATAAAAGATACCTGATAATATCGCTTTCACTGCCTTTTCAATATCAGCATCTTCAAATACGACTGCAGGAGATTTACCACCACACTCTAAAGTAACATCTTTTAGATTTGATTGACCTGAATATTCTAAAATCTTAGCACCAACTGCAGTACTTCCTGTAAAAGAAATTTTATCAATATCAGGATGTTTCCCTAAGGCTTTTCCTACAGTGGATCCTTTACCAGGAATAATATTAATTACACCAGGAGGAAATCCAGCTTCTTTAAAGAGTTTGGCAACGTAAAGTAACGATAATGGTGTTAATTCAGAAGGTTTGATGACAATAGTATTACCAGCGGCCAAAGCGCCTTGCATTTTCCATGAAGCCATAGCTAAAGGATAATTCCATGGGACAATTAAGCCAACAACCCCATATGGCTCTTTAACTGTGAAGCAAAATTTCTTTTCACTGATTGGGATGGTTTCACCCACCGTAAGTTTATCTGATGAACCACCAAAAAATCTTGTTAATTCAATAACCTCTTCAATGTCGGTCATTGCATTTGTATAATAGGGCTTACCAGAATCAATACATTCAATGGCCGCTAAAGTTTCTTTGTTCTCTTCTATCAAGTCTGCTAATTTCGTTAGTAGCCTATTTCTTTCCTTTGGCGATGTCTTGCTCCAAACCTTATCATATGCCTTCTTGGCACTAACGACTGCCTTATCAATATCTTCCTCATCACCTAAATAAAAAGATGTAAACCTTTTACCTGTAGCTGGGTTAATTGAATCTTCTTGCTGTTTTTTAACAGACGGAACAAATTCATTATCTATAAATAAACCTGTTGGTTGGTGAACTACAATATTTAATTGTTCAATCCCAATATCCTGGTAGATATCTGAAGTCATATTGAAAGTTTTAAGATATAATTGATTGTTTCTGAATGGTTGTTTCTAATAATTGCAGTGCAAGTTAAAAATATGTCTTATCATTTATATAACAAACACTGTTTAACTCAGATAACCCTTCTTTAAACCCAACCCTTTATACCCTTAAAAGGTGACAATCTCTGCCTCAAACCATTGAATTTTATTACATTATTAGGAGAATGAGGAGATTACTGTGTTTGAAGAGGGGTAATCAATGCATAATATCATACCCCCTTATTTAACACATCCACAAAGAGAAATGGATAAAATGAATGAATTCTAAAGTTAGCATATCATAGTTATGTATTGAAATACCAAAATGGTTATATGTAGTATACATAAATTGTGCAAAAGTACAAAAGAATAAATAATCAATTATTAGAAATTTAATAGAATATAGATATCAATCTGAAAACTCATCTTGATCACGTTCAATCATGCGTTGTAATTCATTTGACATTTCGTCATATTCATCTTGTTCAGCTTCTTCGTCATCGCCATCATCATCATTATCAATTTCATCAGAATCGTTCTCCATTTCATCTGAACCACCAACATGAATATCAGTAATATCATCATCGTGATCTATTGTATCATCATATTCGTGATCAGAGTCTTGTAAATCACTACTTTCCATGAAAGCCTTTCTACGACTTAAACTAGTATATGGACCGTTTCTTGAGTTTGGCATTACCTTATTGAATAATTTACGGATTGGTGATTCTTGAACATTTGAAGGTTCTGAATTGTTAGAATCACGAGTACTGACTCGATGTAATGATGAATCATATAATGGAGGATCAGAAGGTAAATAACTCATTGATATTTCTTCATTGATACTGTGTGGGGAAGTACTATATTCGAATCCCGGTGGTGGTGGTAGTAATTTCCCAGTAACATCTCTTAAACCATCATTTTGATGAGGAATAAACCCAAATGTGGTTACATTAGAGTCAGAACTTGTACTTCTATCATCATCTTCATCGTCATCATCATCTTCATCGTTATCTTCGTCATCTTCATCGTTATCTTCTCTGCCACTTTCAATCAAAGTGTCTTGACCATATACTTCATATGATGGAGGTGGTAATTTCATACCAGCAATTCTAGCATAACCCCACTTCTTAACATTTGCTTCGATATAAACAAACCCATACGTACCAAAATTAGCATGAATTCTACAGGGAATGTTGGCACCAATACAAGGATAAAGATATTTAAATTTCCATCCACGTACATGACCACCAATGTCCTTTTCACTAACTTTTTTACCATTTCTAGTGAAGAAAATTGTACCACTTCTTGTTCTGTACCCAACACCAATAATATCACCCTTTTCACATTTAGGGAATGCATTAGCTAATTGTTCATCCAATGGGAATGAAGAATTGATTCTACGTCCACCATTTGAATCATATGCAATAGAATTATGATGTCTACCAGGTAATCTAAAATATGGGTATGGAGATGATACCAACCCAAATGAAATCATATCATTTGATTCTTTACCTTCTAATTCATCAGAGTTATCATTACTATTCCATTCAAAGATCTTAAATTCACAATAATAAACTCTATTTATACATGGGATAGGTAAATTAGTTATTACAGATGCATCATAATTATTATTTAAGAAAATTACTTCTGTTTTATTTTCTACCATAATTGTATCATTTGGCAAATTTGGATCAGGTTGAAATTCCCATGCAGATGCACCTTCATCATCAATATATTGTCTAGTTTGTTCATTAATAACTGGATCAAATACATCATCATTATCATTCATACCATTTAAATTTTCATCACCATTATTTAATCTATTTCGTTCATTTGGATCATCTGTATTACTTCTTAATGATGAAGTATTATTGTTAGCTACTAATAACGGTGGATTTTCTCTAATATATTCTTCACCTTGTCTATAATAAAATTGTTCTTCAGGCGATAACAAAGCTACTTTTGATGCTACTTCATTTGGATCATCTAAATATATAGACCATTTAAATTTATTCTTAGATTTTTTGTTTGATTTATTATTTGTGTTACGAGATAGGATAGGAATAATATTATTAGAATTTTGAGTAATCAACCCAGAACCATTATTATTAGCAGAAGGATCGTTGTGACTTGCATCGATGTCATTCAATCCATTTTGAAAAAGTCGCTGGTTCTGTTGGTTCTGTTGGTTCTGTTGTTGTTCTTCTCGTTGTTCGATATCATTTGCATATAATGATAATCTTGATCTATTTGCATTAATCCCTAACATTGAATTTATACATTTGATTAACCATAATAATATATTAGCAATCAAAACCATCAAAAACACTGTTCCCATGACGTATAAGATAATATATACATTTGGACCTTCCCCATTAAACTCTGGATCTATATTTTCACCAAATGGATAACCAGGAATGGTTAAATCATCCCCATCATGTATAAGAGGAGGGTTATTATTATTTTGATGATTATTAGTAACATCTTTTGGTGCTTCATATTGTACAATTTCAATCTTGTTTCCATCCACATATACGTCTTGATTTAGAGGTAAAGGTAAAGGTAACGACTGAACATTAGTCGGGAGAAATAAAGCACCAATACAAAATAATAGTAAATTTTTGCCACACGACCGTTTCATGGTGTCACTTTTTTTTAATGTTTTATTATCTGGGGGGAGAATGGTTACGCGTTTCTTATGAAGTATTTAAATATATCTATGTGTATTGAATATAAATAGTAGTTGTTGTGTTAGAAGTAATGATTAAAGGTATCTAACAACCTTATTTTGAAGTAGTTTTATTTGTTGATTGGATCTTATCTGATAAGTTATTAATAATCTCTAGATTTGTTGCAGTCTTAAATTTCATAAACTTGATATTTTTATTTTCTTGATTTTTTTAATAACCTCCTTTGGGAAACCAAATTGAATTTGGTTTCCCTCAGTTTACTCACAAAAAAATAAAAAAATGCGCAACACACGGGGTTCGAATTGAATTATCGGAGTTTTCAAATGACGTTTTAATACAAATATATCTCTAATTGTATATACATACTTGATATTGTTTAGTCATAAAATAATGTTTTTTACTTGGTTCATTTATATATAGGTATCATTTTGAGTCTACGAAAGATCAAATCTGGCACCAGATGTGATTGCATACAATAATTTATGTTTCAAAATTGTTTTATTCCCGTAATCTGGTAATTTCAATAGATTAACACAAGTAGATGCAGTAGGTAATCTATCTAGCTCGTATTCACCACCATTACGGATACCAAATTTGGGCTCCAATGCACTAAACCCCTTCAATGGGGCTTGTGGTACTGATGTAACAAATCTTAAAAATTCACGTTTTTCTTTATCACTAAATTCATCTAATACTTCCCAGAAATATTTAATAGTTTGATCATTCTCTTCGAATCCACCATATTCTGTGTTTGTTTTCAAATCATTGAGATCAATTGGTTTATGACCACCAGAAATTAACATTTGGAAGTCAACAGTGTTGAACATACCAAACCAATGTTGTGGAATAATACTACTTAACCCTTCCAAAAATTTATAACTTGCAGGTTTAGCAATAGATCTTAACTTATATTGTGATAACTTCCAAACATATTGCAATACATTTTGTTTATTAACTTTGATTTCAGATCCATGAGGGATTAATTCAATGACACGATCCGGATAAAACATATTCATGGTTTCAAAAGTTAAGTCCAATGCAATCAATTCTTCATCTGACATGCTTAACAATTGAATCAAATTGTGGTATAAAGTGGAGTCAAAACTACGTAAATCATCAATAGTTAAATGATCAACACCAATTAATAATGTCTTTAAGAAAAAATTTGCAAATGTTAAATCAACCAAAATATGATCGTATAAACATTTACCCACAATCTTACCCAAGAACATTATCACTTTCAATGGATCTGGTGTTGTTGTGGCTTTTGGAAATAATTCATGCATTTCATTTGTAGTAAAAAAATTGTATTCAGAATCATTTTTAAACCCTTCTTCAATAACTGAAGTTAAGAATTCTTTAGTAACACCGCCACCATCAATACCTTCTTCTCGACCAAACTCATTAACAAATGTAACAGATAATTTGGCTTTCAAATCTGATCCATAATTATATGCGTCCATTGCATCCTCTAAAACATGTTCTCTCGAAATAGTAGCAGATCTACGACCACCAACCATTGGCATTGATGCTGTATCACCAAATGTATCAGGTGTGAGCCAACTCATGATATTATCATACCCCATTGCATGTCTATCAGTTTCAATTAAGAAATAGAAATAATCTACTCTTTGATTGAATGGTATAAAAAATGGACTCTTAATTAAGATACTAAGTTTTCTAAATGGTCTTGACATGATACCATGATATTTTTCTTTTAATAATTTGTTTAAGATATCATTTCTCTTTTCATAAATATCAGAACTGATCCCAATATTCATCTCTTTTTGATATAATTCTTCATATTGAACAAGAATAGGATATAAATTAACGTCAATAAAAGATTCTTCGGTAACACACCAGAAGGTTTTGTCTTCAGCTGAAAAGAAATGACCCCTGGAATCTCTTAAATATAGTTGTGTTAATAACGATAACTCATCTTTAATTTCTTTGGAAGGGTCTGTAACTGGTTCTCTCTTACCAAACGTATCATTCGATCTACCATTCCACAATATGTTAAATGTGATTTCTTTTAAAAGATGGGTTAATAATTTTACTAAAGGTAATGGTAAATAAGAAGTTTGTGTTTGAGAAAGTAAATCTGCATCAGTAGCAAATTGTAAATATAATCTTGTCAATTCTCTAGTGATTCTATATTCTGCAGGCATATCTTTAACATTTTTGATCTTTTGATCTAACTTCACAAGACCTTCATAAAGTAATGTATTAAATGATTGTTTCGCCAATAAAATCATCAAAATATTGTTTTTTACTTCAGCGCTTTTACTGATTTTTAAAATGATATCGATGACCTTAATTGGTGGGTATGATGTTTGTTCACTTGTAGTAAATTTCAATATTCTTTCAATGAATGTTTTGTCGACAAGATGTTCTGAATAGGGCATAAATTGAAATTCTGACTCATCTAGATGCAATATAACGTCTAAAATCATTGAAGTCAGGGGTTCGGAAGTATCATGTGGAATGTTATAATCAATAAAACACAGATTGTTTAATAAATTACTGCTATTAACAAACAATTCAAACCTCGAAGGAAAAAGGTTGTAATTAACAATATTTTGAAATAAATTGTATTCTGGTTGTATATTTTGTAAAAAATTTATTAACCATGAGTCCGATTCTGTATCCCTTTGAGAGTACAATAGTTGGCATAATGTATTTGCGCTATCTGGTGAAAGTTCATTTGGTTTGATACTGTTCAAAAATGATATTAAACCCTCATCGACAAATTCATTAATCTTGAAATATTGTTTATCTAAATTTAATGCTTGTAGGGTTGGAATCAGTAAGTAATCATTTTGGTAGTGTCTTAGTAAATCTATCAATGCCGTGTTACCCACAGTTCCTTGATAGGATTGAGAACATTGTTTTAAACTTCTCAAAAGAGTGTCTAATTGAACTTCTGGAATACCATAATCTAATAATCTAGACTTGAATACAATAACTTGTGATAAATTTTGTCTTTCATTTAAATTCTGATATGTAGGACTATTGAAAAATTTCTTCAGGTCGAGCCTCTTCCTCAAAACTTTCTGTATAGTTCTGGCTGCTTCTTCTCTCTTTCTATCTTCAGCCCTCGACTTTCTCTCTTGTTCTGCTCTTTGAAGGATATCCTTCTTAGTGGTAGCTCTATTCCTAGTGCCCAGATTGACTACTCTTCTTCTGGTTTGACCCCCAAAATTCAGCATGCTTTTTTAAGTTACGTTTTTTAGATGGTACGTATGATATTATCTCAGCAGCCTTATATGATATCTGCTACAATGTAAACTTCTTAATCTCCCGTCTTCTTGAAGTGAGTGTTTAACACTGGAATTCTTTGAAAGTTCTCTAAGGGCCATTATTTTTCAAAAATGATAGATGATTAAAATAACCTTACTAATGAAGGAATCACCATACTAAAAAGCAAAAGAGACAATAAGACGTATTAATAGAACAAATTGATTTCAAAGAACTATTTATAGGATATATAATATATTACAAATTGAAATGCTAAAAGAATTTTGGGAAGGTTTTATTAAAATGTAGAAAGAGCATGCATGAAATAGGAAAGTTTATTTTGTTCAAGCAGATGATTTCTTCTTCTTTGTTGCCTCAGAGACTAATTCTTCAAATACTTGGGCTTCTTCTTGTTCTACTTTAGTTCTGTAAGCTCTTTGGAAGACCTTACCCAATATTTTTAAGGCTTCGGCTCTTCTTATCCTGGTATTTATATCTACAGTTTCATCTTCGAGAACATGAGTACATGCACCTCTTAAATTGGACATAATTTCAAATTTGGAACCATGCCAAGCAGCAGACAACACTTTACCCATTAATAATTGTTCTTGTTGGGCCATTTCTGCTTCAGTTGGCTTTTCGATTTCGACACCGTTTTTATCTAATAATGGTTCATCCTTTTCTGTGGCATCTTTCATCTTTTCTAATTCTTGCATTGTATGTTGAGCATCTAAGGCAGCAGATACAGTTCTCAAAGTATCCATGACAACGCCACCTTTAGCCTTCATGGAGTGGAACATGCCACCCCAACCAAAGAAATTTTGTGACCCTAAAAAGATTCTTGCTTGTTCACAATACACATCACCAATAGTATGCAATATGTCAAGACCGAATGATTCCATCTTTAATAGGTTAGCCTCTTCTTCAAATTTCTTTTCAAAGGACATTTTACAATCATCATCATATGAACTTTCAGTTAAAATGGATAATCTATCAACTAGGGTCTTACCTAATGCTTCGATACGTTTTTCTTTTTCAAGAGCTTGTTCTTCTTCATATTGTTCTAATTTGGTCTTCTTCTTCTCTTCAGTGGTATTGACTTTAGTATCTTTATCATGAACTGTTACGTGTTGGACATCTGCGTTAGCTTTAGCTTGTTCTTCCTGTTCTTTCTTCTTCTTTTCCTCTGCTTCCTTTTCCTTAGTCTTTTGAGCTTCATCTTCAGCAGATAATTCTTCAGTCTTTTGTAAGTTCTTTAACATTTGTAATTCACCAATATATGAAGCAAATGCATCACCACCAAAGATAACACTGAATTGTTCAGCAGCATCTTCAAACCCACCTTTTGGAACTGCTTCTTTCTTACCATATTTATCATATTTTACACGAAGTACTTCATCACTTAACACTTGATATGCTTCAGAAATGGCTTGAAATCTTTCTGTTGCAGTAGGATCATTTGGATTCTTATCTGGATGTTCCTGAATGGATTTCTTTCTGTATGCTTTTTTAATCTCTGCAGCAGTAGCAGTGGCTTGAATACCTAAAAGGTCATAATAGGATGAATCAACAACCATATTTTATTTGTTTAATATTATTCTGAATATGTTCAAACCTGATGGAGGTTGTAATCTTGCTCTTTTTGTCTGTGTTATTAAAGTTTGTAAAGTCGATGGATGGCTTAAACGTTTTTCTCTAAAATAAAAATATAATTGAAAAATGGATATTACTATGGAAGGGTAGATATATTAATAAATACATGCATTGAAAAGACCAGGCCAATTATGTTATTTTGGGTGTTATTTGCATGGAGAATAGCCAACAGTTTGGTAACAAAGACATATTTTCAAGCAGATGAGTTTTGGCAAGCATTAGAACCTGCACATTATATGGCGTTTGGATATGGGTCCCTCACCTGGGAATGGCAAGAAGGACTTCGATGTTACGCATTTCCTTTCATATTTGAGATGATATATCGTTCTATAATACTCATAACGAAAATAGTCCAATTTATGGGTTTAGATTTGGATTTAATGAGATTAGAGTATTTGTTAGTGATATTCTTACCCAAAATCATGATGGCACTCCTTGCAGCAATTGGTGAATATTACACCTGTTATTTAGTCAAGAAATTGTATGAAATGAATTATGAAAAGTCAGAATCTCAAACCTCCAAACATAATTCTGTTAATGTGATTAAAATTGCTGCGTTATTAACAATGACAAACTTCTTTAATGGATTTTTTATTACCAGAACTTTTATTAATTCTTTTGAAATGACATTAACAGCTATTTCCTTATATTATTGGAACTGGAATGGGATTTCTATGAATAAGACCTCTTTTCAAATGTCTTTATTTTTGGCCATCTTTACCTGTTTACAAAGGCCAAGTAATGGGATCATATGGATTGTATTGGGATGTTCTCTACTTTGGAATTTGCTCCACAATAAACAATATGATTTTGTAATTAAGTTGTTGGGGTATGTTATAAGGAATTTTATCTTTGCATTAACCCTGAACTGTATGATTGATTATTATTTCTATCAAGAATTGGTATTCCCAATCTTTAAGTTTGTGAAATTTAATTTTACTACACCATTATCTCAATTTTATGGTGTTGCACCATGGCATTTCCATATTGTACAAAGTGTTCCTATTCTATTAGGTTATAATATCGTGGCATTCTTTTATGGAATGGTGATGTTGCAATCTAAAAAATCATCATTTTATAAGGTTTCACCTTTACAAGCTATTAAGCTAACTATTATTATAAATTTGATCATTTATTCATGTCTTCCACATAAGGAATTCAGATTCATTTACCCAATCCAACCTTTATTCACTTTAATATCCACCCTTGGATTTTTAAAGTTGTATAAATATATTCCAAAGTTGCTTTATTATGTTGTACCATTATTTACCGTCATTACATTTGTTATTATCGATTACTACCATGAATCAGGTTCTATTTCTGTGGTTAAGTATTTACATAATGTCCCAGAAATTAAGAGCCTTGGATTTGTGATGCCCTGCCATTCCACTCCAGGACAATCTTATCTTCATAGACAAGGTATCGAAGATTTATGGGCTGTATCTTGTGAACCACCATTAAGTTTATTGGAAGATGGAGATGCCAATACAAAATTAGCTGGCTATATGGATGAAAGTGACTATCTTTATGATGATATTCCTAATTTCATCGACAAATATTTTACAGAAATCAAATGTGATATTTCTGTAAAATCATCTGAATTTGATAGAAAATGGCCTGAATACTTAGTCATTTTTGAACATTTAGACAATAGTTTCTTGAAACATTATTTTGAAGCGAACCATCTTTACGAAGAAAACAAGAGATTTTTCAATTCATTGTCTCATTGGGATTCTAGAAGGGCTGGTGATATTATTATTTACAAAAAGAATGCATTATTGTAGACTTTTTTCTTATATATTGTTAAGTAATTGATTTGATCTTTTTAATAGACCATTTTATAAAGATTTCTTTAGAACTTGAAAGTTAAATTAAAGATTTAAATGTTTCTTTACAAAAAGTAAGAGAAAGTATTAAAGACTTAACCAAATCAAAGATATAAGAACAATAAGAAATATGCTATTCCGATTAACTAGTGTTGGACTTGGTGTCTCTAATGCTTCCAGAATATACACTTTAAACCACACATTAAGGCCACGGAGTTTCCATGTTTCGAGATTGGTAAGGGAAGAACAGAGTACCGATGAGAATGTAATTAATCGATTACCAAAAGCTCTAATTGCAACTGCAGATACATATGCAAAGAAGTTGTTAACTCTGGAAAATACCTTGTCACAAGGTCACGAATTTAACGTCGAATCACAACAAGAGTTCTCAAAACTTTCTTTGATTAATGGGGTCTTTGAACATTACAAGTCTTTACTCAGTGAAATAGAAGAGTTACAAAGAATGGCTGATAACGACCCAAGTTTAAAAGAGGAAGCCACTGAAGAACTCCAAACAATTATACCGACATTCAATGAATGTTCTAATAAATTGTTTGAGCATTTAATTCCACCACACCCATTTGCAGATAAAGCATGTCTTATAGAATTACATCCAGGGGTAGGAGGTGTCGAAGCAATGAATTTCACACAAGACCTTTACAACATGTACAGTGGGTACATTAATAATAACAAATGGAAATCACACGTCATTTCAAAACAAAAGAATGAAAGTGGTTCAGGTTTATTGGGTGCCATCTTAAGTGTTGATGAATTGGGTTCATATAATAAATTAAGATATGAAGCGGGTGTCCATAGAGTACAACGTATTCCTGATACAGAAACTAAAGGTAGAACACATACCTCTACTGCTGCTGTTATTGTCTTGCCACAAATGGGAAATGAATCTGATAAAGAAATGGATGCCTACGAAAGAACTTTTAAGCCCGATGAGATTAGAATTGATGTTAAACGTGCCAGTGGGAAAGGTGGACAACATGTTAATACCACAGATTCTGCTGTTAGATTGACACATATCCCATCTGGGATTGTGGTTTCCATGCAAGATGAGAGGTCACAATTGAAGAATAAAGCCAAAGCGTTTGCTGTCCTTCGAGCCAGACTGGCTGAAAAGGAGAGGAAAGAGAAAGAGGAACAAGAAAGAACAGCTAGAAAGGAACAAGTCACTACTACTGATAGATCCGACAAGATTCGTACTTACAATTACCCACAAAATAGAATAACAGATCATCGTTGTGGATTTAATATTCACAACATTGACGCTGTTATGTCTGGGGAAAGATTGCGGGAGATCATTGATGCAGTCAGTAAATATGATATCCAACAACGTGCCAAAGCATTACTTGGTTCTGATGAACTCAAAGTGTAAATAATTTTACTTGTATATAAACTATCCCTAACCAAATATATTCTTTGCATTTCTTAAGTGAAACATTTTTATCAATTTAAATCATGAAAGACACATTTACATACACAAGAACATATACTTAAAAGAAAAGAATCCGAGTTTAAGGAGGTTTATTCTACAACTAATGATCACCAAAAGATGGAGCCATTGGATAAGAATGTTTGGTTTCATTATAAATCCTCGTTAAAAGTAGGTGAAATTGAACGGTTCATAATAAAATATGACCTATATGAAGCAGATGAAATCCCATATGATATAGTATTGGACTCACTATGGCTGAAGATCAAGAATATGGAACCCTTCTCCTATAGAGCTGGTTACCTTATGGGGCCATATATTTTGTACACAGACTTAAGGTCAGAGAATTATCACCATTCTCAAAAGATAATTGCCTCAGCCGATCAACCTAAATTTGAACCCAATTTACAAGCACAACAACAGAAAATTGCTGAATTATCGGTTCATAGAATCCAAAAGCAGTACGTTTGGGTAGTAGATGTAATAAGCCAAATATTGTTTGCAACAACTTCAAAAGTTTCTTTTGAATTGTCAGTTGCATCCACTAAAGAATCAATTGAATCCAAATTTATTGATGTCCTACCCAGTTTGGCTACATATTCAAACAAGTTACAAGTGACACGACTAACAACATTAGATCTTTGGAAACTTCCGCCTCAACTATCTATTGAAAGTCATTTAAATAAACCAAAACATTTAGTTATATTAACGCATGGGTTACATTCAAATGTTACTACTGATATGGAATACATCCAAGAACAAATTTATAAAACTCAAGTTAAATACCCAGCTGAACATTTGGTTGTGGAAGGGTACCCTGATAATGTTTGTCAAACCGAGAAAGGTGTGAAATACTTAGGTACAAGATTAGCGGAATACATTGTTTCTAATGTATATGATGAAAACACTACTAAAATTTCATTCATAGGGCACTCACTAGGTGGGCTTGTCCAAACATTTGCCATTGCATACATTGCTGTCAAATATCCATGGTTCTTTCAAAAGGTTCAACCTATTAATTTTATTACTATGGCATCACCACTATTAGGTATTGTGACAGATAATCCAGCATATATTAAATTACTATTGTCGTTTGGTGTTATTGGTAAGACTGGCCAAGATTTGGGGTTGGATAAAAACCCAAATGATAATGAATCTTTGTTATATTTATTACCAGGTGACCCAGTAAGAACAATCTTATCTAAATTTAAGAGGAGAACATTGTATGCTAATGTTGTGAATGATGGGATAGTTCCATTGTATACTGCCTCCTTGCTATTCTTAGATTATGATGAGATTTTACGTACATTGAGAAAAAGTACTGATGACGCCATAAGTACAGAAAGTGTTACCATATCAGATAATACTAAATTTTTCAACAAGAATTTCATCAATCCACTAACTAAGATGATAAGTCTGTGGGCACCGCAGAAGTTTCCCACTGAAGAAGATTCTAAATTACCAAAAGTATCAATATTAGAATCTGCTACTTCCATTTTAATTCCACCTTTACCTGATAAAGCTTATATTATGGATCCAGATTCTCGTGAATCATGCATCATTCATGATAAAGTATATACAGAAGATGATATTCCTCCTGAGGATGAGGTGGAAGATAATATATATAACAGTACAAATATTCTTTTACAACCATTCACAATTGAGAAAAGAGAAAGAGCTAAATATCAAAAATTAGAAGAAGCAATTGCTAGACGTTGGCATAAAGATCTTTCTTGGAGAAAAGTTATTGTGAAATTAAAACCGGATGCACATAACAACATTATCACTAGACGAAGATTTGCAAATGCTTATGGTTGGCCCGTTATTGATCATTTAATTGATAACCATTTTAACGGTGGGCAAAAAATTAGTCATGAAGAGAGCACTGAGCCACCTGAAACATCCGGCAATACTGAAGAGGTACCAATACCACCAAAATACCAATGGATTACAAGAAAAGATGAAGAGAGTATATTCGATGTAGGCCCAACCGGTATGATATCGACAATGAGTGAAATGCTAGAAAATTTTACTCAAAGACAGATGGTAAATAATAGCAATGTACATACTGATTTAAAAGAAGAGATTTCAAAATACGAAGAACTTAACAATGATTTACTGCATTAATCTTCACAAGAGAATTTCATTGTCATACATATAATTATACATACACATATATATTCAAAAACCAAAACATTTAATTCAGTGGGTAAGTTTAAATATTGGACTAACTCCGTTGTAGATAAAAAGTGATTCAAGTAACATTAATAAGTTACTCCATCAGTCACACCCATGAATGAAAATTTAATGAAACTAATGACCGGGTTTTTGTTCAGTGAAAGGATGTTTTATTGGGTGTTTACCCTGGAGTAATATTTGTTTTGTTAAATGATCTTTATAGGAGGTATCGTTTAATTTTATATTCTAGGGTACATTTGTGTAAATAATATGTGTGAATAATGTGTTAAGATATGCATTCCTCAACTTACCTTTTATATCCCCTGACCGCTTCACTAAAATATAAACTTATAAGAAACAAATCTCATATTGAATCACTTGAAATTGAATAAGACGGTTTGATAAGAGTATCCATCGAACGGTTTCTTGAAGAGTGGGATATGATTTTGTATTAATTTATAATCCTATTTAAATAATATTATGGTACGCTATTCTAAATAATGCATCTTGAATCTCATTATCACCTAATTGAGTGATATGAAGTTTTGTCTTTACATCGATGAAATCACCTCTCTTGATGTATGAGGGGTCTGCAAAATGAACAAAATCTTCATTATATTTCAAATCAATGATTTTTAATATTTCATAGAACCCCAATTCTTGGGTATTTTGGAAATCATATGGAATTTGTAAACTTTCCTTTACAGATTCGAAATCAATCTTCAATTGTTTTAACCCAGTTTGATTGAATTTGTTTAATTTTAGGATAGATTCTACAAAATAATTTATCATAATGTTTAATAATTCGTTCTTGATATTAAATAATAAATCTGTGGATATTTCAACAGATTCTACTCTAGTGATGATTCTTTTCAACATATTGATTGTATTTGTAATTTCAGATCTTGGACCATCATCAGAAATTTCGTTCAACACCCACATGCCAATTTTAAAATATGTTTGTAATGATTCCTTTAACAATTTTTGGGTTCTATAAATAGTAGAATTTTGTAAATCTATAGACATATCTCTCTTATAACGGTTTAACACATCTTGAAATACAGAAAGATATTCTTTGGATTCATTTTGATTTACTGTCTCAGTTAACTTAATAAAAATGCTCTTGTTTGTAAATTCATTGATTTTGTTATAAATTGTGTTAAGCATTTCTAATTTCGTTATAGTTTGATATAATTCATCTTCTTTGGAGTGTTTTTCTAGTAAAGAGTCTGTAGTCATGACATAATGCAAATATTTGGTGGATAAATCAAGATATATTTCTGAACAGGTTCTTAATTTATATTTTAATAAAGGCTCATAATTTAAATCATAAAATGGTTGGAAATAATCATAAACTTTATCTAGTATCTTAATAAAATTCTTCCCTGATTTGCTCAATTCATTCGGATTATTAGTAATTAGGTTAAATTGATTGACAATTGTCTTGATTTCATAGTTGATCCAAGCATCCCAGAATTCATCAGAAATTAATGAGACTAACCCATTACCATGATAATGGTAAGTTTGGATTAGATTTTTATCAGTTGAGATGATTTGAGAAATTAATGTAATTAACGATTTCAAATTATCTTGAGATAAAGTATTATTAATTCTTTCTCTCATAGGCTGTAAAATATGGTTAATAAATTCTTCATGCAGTAATTCTTTTGTTAATCCAACACTTTCATCTTTAAAGATGTTAATACATTTGTATAAGTTAGCATCCAAATAATCATTTAAAAATTTGAAATAAATGGCAATATCATTAGATGTAGATTTATGGAAATGATAAGTGAATCTAACTTGAAAATTTGTAGCTAACGATTTAAAATTCCATAATTGTTTATTGTCTTCATGTAAATATAATGACACCAATTTGTACAGATGAGATGATTTGGCGTTTAATGAAGTTATTGATGTGGTATCAGATAAAAGAAATTTATCAGTATCCCATTTAGAATCCAATAGGACTTGATTGAAATTTTCAGATTCTTTTTCACAGAATGGAGTTAAAAGTGATTGATCAAATTTGTTTAGAACCGCTTTAACAATTGTATCATCTTTTAAAAGATGATCTTCTGATATTATAGCTTCAATCTTTCCGTGGATGAGAGTAAGTTTCTCATAAGACAATTCAGAAAGTTCCACTTGTGTAAGTTCAGCAATTTCATCTTCAATTTGTTTCAATTCCTTAACATTAGAATCAACGGCTAATTTTTCAATGATCTTACTTTCAATCACGTTTAATATTTCTAAATCACCATATTTTTCCTTTAGAGTATCCACGTCAGATAAATCCTTGATATTGTCAGTTATATCATCTACAATTTGATTAAGATATGTGTTTTGTTCTGTTACTAATCTCTTCAATTTATCATTTTCATCTAACTCAATAGATAGTTGTTTTCTTTTAGTGTTGATTGAGTCAATCTTTTCATCAATTGAAAATAAATCCTTGATATCATTCATTATTTATTGTTGTGTGGAGTTATTTAAGTTTTGAGTTGGTTAAGTAATGGGATCACAAACAAATTAAACGTTTCCGATTAAGTTGAGCTGGCTTTATCAGGTGGTTCACATTGCATTTGATCGATTTTTCTATATATTCAAATAAGTCTAAAATACACGTGACTTTGAATATCATTTGAATGACAGACAGGATCTATAATGTGTTGCTATAGCCTAAACCCAACCCATATATTGCATTAGCATTCTGAACTTTTTTTTTTGAGATTAAATTTGAGTATAAATAAAACCTTTTTATAATTTTAAAGATGACTTAAAATCAAATATTAAAAAGAGTACCAACAATTTCATAAAATGTTGTAATATAATATGGTTATTAGGGTATTATGGTAATATAATATGGTTATTAGGTTATTATGGTAATATAGTATGGTTACCATATCACCAATATCATAATGGGAATACAATGGTTATGACTAATAAGATTAATGGGTGAACACTTATAATGACCTCCAATATGAGTTCTCACGTTTCTTTTTATTAACAAATAACTCTTTCACTATGCCATTTTATATCTTATCCTTTCTACTTGATGGTCATATATGAACCAGGATGCTCTGGTTTATCTAAACTTTATTTCTCGTTATATCTTTTATTAATTTATATACTTTATCTTATATAATGGAGATCTAAGAGAACAATAGTTCATAGTATTATTATCAGATTATTAGATTAAATATGAATATTCAAAATAGTAACAAAATAAAAGACGATTATGTCCGCAATCTATTACAACAGGTTATGAGCCCTGTTATTTCCAACGGTAAGGTGATTCCGATTATGTTGAATGGACCATTAAATTTCACTTTATGGTTAAAGAGAATTTATTCATTCATCTCTATTACTAGCTCCGAATGGAGAGAGTATGTTAATTCTGGTGACTTGGACGAGTCTATTTCTGGTAGAAACTTAGATGAGGGTGATGTTGCCAGGGTTAAAGAAGCGTGTGATCAAGGTTTATACTTGATCATTAAGAACTCGGTGAGTTCTAATGTCAATGAGGTTATTGACAAGTATTTTTTGAGTAACCAGTCAGCTACTACTTTAGATTTATTAAAGTACCTTAAAGAGAAGTTTTCAGACTTAAAGGTCAGGGGGTATGCTGAAATGGTTTCTCAGTTCAAGTCTGTGTCTAATAAGGACTTGAAGAGCCAATCCGATTGG